>JABUQX010088534.1:5000-7500 GCA_015478945.1 Trachelipus rathkii
ATTATTATTATTATTATTATTATTATTATTATTATTATTATTATTATTATTATTATTATTATTATTATTATTATTATTATTATTATTATTATTATTATTATTATTATTATTATTATTATTATTAATTATTAAATTATTATTATTATTATTATTATTATTAAGGTATTTATTTTATTTTTATTATTATTTATTATTATCATTATTATTTTATTATTTTATTATTAGTATTATATTATTATTTATTATTATTATTATTATTATTATTATTATTAATTAATATATTATTATTACTATAGCTACTATTATTATTATTATTATTATTATTATTATTATCATTATCATTATTATTAGTAGTAGTAGAAGTTGAAATAGTAGTAGTATTAGTATTGGTAGTTGTAGAATTCAATTATTATTATTATTATTATTATTATTATTATTTTTATTAATTATTATTATTAATTATTATTATTATTATTATTATATTATTATTAATAATTAATTATTATTATTTATATTATTTATTATTATTATTATTATACTATTATTAATTATTATTATTATTATTATTATATTATTATTATTATTATATTATATTATATTTATTTTTATTATTATTTTTGTTTTTACTTATTATTATAATTATTATTATTATTATTATTATTATTATTATTTTTATTATTATTATTATTATTATTATTATTATTATTATTATTATTATTATTATTATTATTATTATTATTATTATTTTATTATTATTATTATTTTATTATTATTATTATCATTATTATTAATTATTATTATTATTATTATTATTATTATTATTATTATTATTATTATTATTATTATTATTATTATTATTATTATTATTATTATTAATTGTGGCGAAAAATTATTATTAAAAATTTGAAAATATAAAAACAATAAACCAATTACCCCTATTGTTCCTCCCTTTAATTAAGCATTAAAAAAAAACATTTTAAAAAGCCCAAATTTCATTATTATGCATTGCGAGTTTGAATAAATAAAAACAAGCGATTTCAATTGCGTTGAAGCAATTGTTCACTTTAGCATTAAATGAAGACTTTGTTCCCAATCGAATACGACTTAAGTTAATCACAGGGTAAAGTGAATAATAATAATTAAGAGAAAAAAAAAGAAAAAGGAAAAGAAAAAAAAAATATGAATATAAAAAGAAATTGACAAAAAGATTAAAAAGAATTGGAAAATGAAAAAAAAAAACAAAAAAAAAAAAAAAAAAAAAAAAAGATATAGAAAAAAAAAAGAACGGGAAAAATGAAGAAAAAATAAGAAAGAAGAAAATAGAAAAAGAAAATAGAAAGAAAAAAAATTTAAATTTAGTTTATAAATTGAATTTTTTTTCTTAAATATAAATGAGTGTGATAATTAAATTTCTCTTGTTAAATAGAATGCGAATTGATTGACCTCTTTTTTTTCAAAGGCACAAATAAACTAATCAATTTTTTGAAATATTTAACAATTAATTTCTTTCATTGAAATTAAAAGAAAAAAAAAATTGCAATTTAAGTCACTTAAATGCTTCATTGCAATTCAATAAAGAAAGAAAATTTACGGAATTTCTAAAATTCAATTTTTAAATTAACTTTTCCAAGTAATTCTTCGTTTTTTTTTTTTTTTTTTTTTTTTTTTTTTTTTTTTTTTTTTTTTTTTTTTTTTTTTTTTTTTTTTTTTTTTTTTTTTTTTTTTTTTTTTTTTTGAAACGTTAAAAAAATTAGTTAATTTTTTTTATTAGTTATTTACATATTAAAATTTTATAAATAGTTCTTATTGATTATGAATTTTTTATATATGCAATTTATATATATATATATATATATATATATATATATATATATATATATATATATATATATATATATATATATATATATATATATATTATATATATATATATAGTATAAAATATATATATATATATATATATATAATATATATATTATATATTAATATACTATAGTATATATATAAACTCGGAAGCTATTAATCGATAAGTTATGTAGGTAGAACAAAAGGAGGACTGAAGTAGTCTTAAACATAATAAATATTACATATAAAAAAAGTCTTCTGTTATTGTGAAGGGCGTAAGCTTTCGATCCGTGCTGGATCCTCTGTCCGACGCAGTGAATGGAAGATAAAAATGTTATATTAAAAACTGTGAAAAGTGGAAAGTTTAAATATAATAAAATGGTAAGAAGAATAAGTTAATTAGGTATGTTTTGTTAAGATTTTTTTGAAAAAAGGTGTGGTGATCAATAATTTGTTAAGTGTGGGATCTAAAGAGTATTCGCCTTGTAGTTTGTTATAGTTGGGGAGATTTTTTATGCAAAGGGATTCAATTAATTTTCGTTGTAGGGGGTCAAGTACCTGTATGATAGGGGTCATGTCATTAAGGTTAATTTTGTGATTGAGTTGTGATCTGTGTAAAGTGAGGGCAGAATTTTGTGAGTCATATATGTGCTGC
>JABUQX010088535.1:0-27500 GCA_015478945.1 Trachelipus rathkii
AAAGCTAACATAGCATAACCTGAACTAAGAATATAATGCACAACGACAAACCTGACATACATTACGCACGTATAAACGGCTAACATTAAAAAAGTTTCATAATTAACAACAGTAAAGTAACTAACATAGTACAAAAAACGTGACCCATTCACACTTTTTCCAAGCATATCTCTAACATATCAATGTTAATTTTACATTAACATGGTAATATTTAACAAAAAATTTATCATAACCTTGCATAATTATCATACAGCCCAGCGAGTATATGCTAACGTAACAAAGTTTTCTAAATTAACATAGTAATATTTAACAGCAATTTATCATAACCTTACCTAACTATCATAATCCCCAATGAATAATTGCAAACAACAAAGTTTTATCCAAACATACATAAAAAAAGTTTTTTGAATAAAATATCATAGCAAAGTGTAATATTTTACTTATCCTAAAGCAGTAAATCAGTAAATAAGTAAATCAAACCACCCACCCTAATCCTCCTACCCTTCCATGATCTATTGATCCATTGATTCTGGTCATATTTCGAGTTTCACTTTGGATAAACATAACATAAAAATGTTCTTTATATACTGACCAACGAATATATGTTAACGTAACAAAGTTTTCACATTAATAAAGCTAACATAGCATAACCTGAACTAAGATTAATGTACAACGATAAACCTAACATACCTTACACACGAATAAACGGCTTACATTAACAAAGTTCCATACTTAACAACAGTAAAGTAACTAACGTAGCATACAAAACGTAACCTATTAACACTTTTTCAAGCATATCTGTAACATATCAATGTTAATTTTACATTAAATAATGTTTAACAAAAAATTTATCATAACTTTGTCTAATTATCATCCTGACCAACGAATATATGCTAACGCAACAAAGCTTTTTAAATTAACATAGTAATATTTAACAACAATTTATCATAACCTTACTAATTATCATAATCCCACAACGAATATTTGCAACATATAAGACATCACAACATACCATAAAAATAAGTTCTTTGAATAAAAGTAAAAGTAAAGTGTAAAGTTTACTGATCCTAAAAGCAGTAAATCAGTAAATTCAAACTCCCACCTCTCCCCTCCCACCCTTCCATGATCTATTGATCCATTTGATTCAGGTCATATTTCAAGTATTATTTTGGATAAAACATTGCATAAAAATAAGTTCTTAATATCATCCGACCAAGCAAAGGGGGAAAATTATAATGTTTTCAACATTAAAAAAAATAACATAGCATAACTGAACTAAGAATCAAATGTAAATCGACAACCTAACATACGCTCACGCACGAATAAAAGGTAATCATTAACAAATGTATGCCATACTTAACAACAGCAAAGTAACTATAACACATACAAAACGTAACTATTCACACTACATATCAAAGTTAATTTTACATTAACAGGTAATATTAATAAAAAATTTATCATAACCTTACTATTATCATACTGCCCGACGAATATATGCTAAGTAACAAAGTTTTCAACATCAATAAAGCTAACATATATCATAACCTGGAACTAAGAATATAATGTACAACGACAAGCCTAACATACCTCACGTATGAATAAGCGGCAACATTCACCAAGTTCCCTACTTATCAAGGTAAAGTAGCTGACAGTGCATACAAAATTCATCTATCCCCACTTTCCAACATACCAGCAGGTAAAGGCGTATTATCTAACAAAAATCCTTACACAGTGTCAACCTAATCAAAGAATACCAGTATCTTGAACTTATGAATTGATACTACCTTAATCAAAGTGTCTTGTATATCAAATATAACATCATTTTGAACTATGAATAATAGTAGACATTAGCAAATTCTCTGTCAAACCTAACATTACTCAGCAAAAACTTAACCCTAGCCCACGTTTCTAACACATCATCACCAGCTAATACAGTAATATTTTTAAAACTTGTCATTTTCTAACAAAGCTAGTATAAACTAACAGATCTATGAACCCTGAACTACGAATAAATGCTTAAATTATCAATGTGTACAGCCTTCTCAGACAAGATATTTTTCAAATTTACATTTTTCATTTACATTAAATATTAACTTAAGCAAAGTTACATATTATTAACTTAAGCAAAGTTACATAACCATGTCAAGGTAGTACATAACTCTAATCATTTCCTTCAAAGATATCTCTTACACCCTAACAAACTAACCTACTAGCAATAATAGGGTTAATTCGAACTTACTAACAACACTGTGTTACTTTAACCATATCATCGTGTGCATATCTTCTTAGAAAGATGCGCTCACTCATCACACATAACTTCTTAATCTAAACTATACATACCGAACAAATTATTATTTTATTATTATTATTATTATTATTATTATTATTATTATTATTATTATTATTATTATTATTATTATTATTATTATTATTATTATTATTTTATTTAATAATCGTAACAAAGTTTTAAACCCGTAAGTCTTATACATAATATAATCTAACTAAGAAATAACATACCTCACGTACGAATAAACAGTCAACATTAAAAGTACACTGATTAATATCAGTAAGTAAACTAGCCGTTGCATCATGAAAGACCTAACCTACTCTTTTTAACTCCCTATAAAGAACCTAACTATCATACTTACCAAGGTTTGATACTATATGACACAGATGTTCAGTTAGGCTTACCCGGTAGGCTTATCATTAGGGTTATTTTCATGTTTATACAAAAGCTTTCACGAATGCTCTCACTCATCAACATAATCTCAATCTTTACTATACATAACCGAGCAATTTTCAGCGACGAGTCCCACTTCTTGGAGATCATCCCCAGAACGATGCATGAAGACCCATCTCGGGGTACCCCGAGATGGGTCTTCATGCATCTTTCTGGGTGATCTCCAAGTAGTGGGACTCGTCGCTGAAAATTGCTCGTACGATAAGTAAAGATTGAGCTTATGTTGATGAGTGACTCATCTTTCTAAGTATAAACATGGAAGTAACCCTAATGATAAGCCTACCCCCAGAGAGATTCATGAAGACCCATCTCGGGGCACCCCGAAGAGGGGTGTAAGCTGATACATAAGGGTACAGCCCTTTGGGCTGTGTCCAGTAGGCTGAAGGGCTGTGATGTGTTAGAAACGTTGGCTTAGGTTAAGTTTTTGCTGAGTAATTTTAGGTTTGACAGAGAATTTTGCTAATGTCAACGATTATTCATGTTCAAAATGAATGTCATATTGTACTGCGCAAACATGACACTTTGATGAAGATAGAATCAATTCATAGTTCAAGATGCTGTATCTTGTGGATAGGTTGGACCCTGTTGTTAGGAGTTTCTTTGTTAGAAAATACTGCTTTAAGCTTCTGATGATATAATTGAAAAGTAGGGATAGGATGAATTTTGCTGTGTAATGATGGGGTTGAGAACTTATTAATAGGTACAAATGTTAATGTCTTATTCATAGTTACAAATGTTAATATCTATTGTGGATTTTTGCCCTCTGTAAGTGTTAGATATGCTAGGCTATGTTTAGTTTGTTACGTTTTGTTAAATATTACTATGAAATGTGAAATTAACACTGATTTGCTGGAGAAATTATAAGTTTTGAAGATATTACTGTGTTTAGCTGGTGATGATGTTTAGAAACGCGGGTAGGTTAAGTTTTGCTGAGTAATATTAGATTTGGTAGAATTATTTCTGATAATTTATTCATAGTTTCAAAAATAACTGTTAAATTTGATAATCACGTGACACTTTGATGAAGGTAGTATCAATTTCATAGTTCAAGATGCTGGTATCTTTGATAGGTTGGACACTTTGTTAAGGAGTTATGTTAGATAATACTGCTTTAGCTGCTGATGATATGATTGAAAAGCAGGGATAGGATGAGTTTTGCTGTGTAATGATGGGGTTGAGAACTTATTCATAGGTCCAAATGTTAATGTCTATTTCAAGTCCAAATGTTAGTATCTATTGTAGGTTTTTGCCCTTTGTAAAGTGTTAGATATTCTAGGCTAATGTTTAATTTCTGTAAGTTTTGTTAAATTGACTATGAAATGTGAATTAACACTGATTTGTTGGAAGAAATGATAAGTTTTGTAAGATGTGTTAGCTGGTGATGAGTGTTAGAAACGCGGGCTTAGGTTAAGTTTTTGCTGAGTAATATTAGGTTTGGCCGAGAATTTTGCTTAATGTCTACGTTTATTCATAGTTTACAAAATGATGTTAAATTTGATAATCATGACACTTTGATGAAGGTAGTATCAATTCATAGTTCAAGATGCTGGTAGCTTCTGATAGGTTGGACACTTGTTAAGGGATTTTTGTTAGATAACAATGTTTTAGCCTGTTGATGTAAGTTGGAAAAGAGGGATAGATTGAATTTTGTATGCCTGTTAGCTACTTACTTTGATAAGTAGGGAACTTTGTGATTGTTAGCAGTTTATTTTAACGTGAGGTATGTTAGGTTTGTCGTTGCAAATTATATTTTAGCGCAGTTAATGATATGCTTAGCTTTAATTGATGTGAACAACTTGTTACGGTTAGCATACATTCGTCGGTCAGTATGATAATAAAAAAGCGTTATAATTTTTTTGTTAATATTACAAGTTAATGTAAAATTTAACATTGATATGTAGTGTGAATAGGTTACGTTTTGTATGCTATGTTAGTTACTTTGCTGTTGTTAGGTGTGGAACTTTGTTAATGTTAGCTTTTTATTCGTGCTTGAGGTATGTTAGGTTTGTCGTTGTACATTAAATTCTAAGTTCAGGTTATGCTATGTTAGCTTTATCAATGTGAAAACTTTGCTACGTTAGCATATATTCGTTGGTCAGTATATAAAGGACTTATTTTTATGTTATATTTATCGAAAATGATACTTGAAATATGACCTGAATCAATGAATCGGTAGATCAATAGATCATTGAAGTGTGGGAGGGGGTGGGGTGGGTGGTTTGATTTACGGATTTACTGCTTTAGGATCAGTAAACTATTACACTTTGCTTTGATATTTTATTCAAAGAACTTATTTTTATGTTATGTTTGGATAAAACTTTGTTATGTTTGCAATTATTCGTTGGGGATTATGATAGTTAGGTAAGATTATGATAAATTGTTGTTGGTACACTTATGATAATTTAAAAAACTTTGATACGGTAGCATATATTCGTTGGTCAGCATGATAATTAGGCAAGGTTATGATAAATTTTTTGTTAAATAATATCATGTTAATGTAAAATTAACATTGATATGTTAGAGATATGCTTGAAAAATGTTAATAGGTTACGTTTTGTATGCTATGTTAGTTACTTTGCTGTTGTTAAGTATGTAACTTTGTTATAGTTAAATGTTTTAAGCCAGTTTATTTGCGGTGCGTAAGGTATGTTAGGTTTGTCGTTGTACATTATATTCTTAGTTCAGGTAATGCCATGTTAGCTTTATTAATGTGAAAACTTTGTTACGTTAGCATATATTCGTTCGTCAGTATATAAAGAGCTTATTTTTATGTTATATTTGATCAAAATTATTCAAAATATGACCTGAATCAATGGATCAATAGATCAATAAATCATGGAAGGGTGGGATGGGGAGGGGTGGGTGGTTTGATTTACTGATTTACTGCTTTAGGTTCAGTAAACTATTACACTTTACTTGATATTCTATTCAGACTAATTTTTAATGTACTATGATAAACTTGGATAAAAACTTTGTATGTTTGCAATTATACGTTGGGGATTAAGATAGTTAGGTAAGGTTATGATAAATTGTTGTTAAATATTACTATGATAATTTAAAAAACTTCGATACGTTAGCATATATTCGTTGGTCAGTATGATAATTAGGCAAGGTTATGATAAATTTTTGTTAAATATTTCCATGTTAATGTAAAATTAACATTGACATGTTACTAGTTTACCTTTTGTATGCTATGTTAGTTCCGTTATTGTTGTTAAGCGTGGAACTTTGTTAATGCTAGCCGTTTATTCGTGCGTAAGGTATGTTAGGTTTGTCGTTGTACATTATATTCTTAGTTCAAGTTATGCTATGTTAGCTTTATTAATGTGAAAATTTTGTTACGTTAGCATAAATTCGTTGGTCAGTATATAAAAAACTTATTTTAATGTTATGTTTATCCAAAATGAAACTCGAAATATGCCCTGAATCAATGGATCGATAGATCAATAGATCATTGAAGTGTGGGAGGGGGAGGGGTGGGTGGTTTGATTTACTGCTTTAGAATCAGTAAACTATTACACTTT
The DNA here is from genome assembly GCA_015478945.1 of Trachelipus rathkii. NCBI lineage: Eukaryota > Metazoa > Arthropoda > Malacostraca > Isopoda > Trachelipodidae > Trachelipus > Trachelipus rathkii. The sequence goes on from JABUQX010088535.1 coordinate 6,265, forward strand.
GCTATGATATTTTATTCAAAGAACTTATTTTTATGTTATGTTTGGATAAAACTTTGTTATGTTTGCAATTTTTCGTTGTGGATTAATGATAGTTAGGTAAGGTATTGATAAATTTGTTGTTAAATATTACTATAATGATTAATGTGAAAACTTTGGTTACGTTAGCATATATTCGTTGGTCAGTATGATAATTAGGCGAGGTTGTGATAAAATTTTTGTTAAATATTACCATGTTAATGTAAAATTAGAGATATGCTTGAAAAATGTGTAAATAGGCTACGTTTTGTATGCTATGTTAGTTACTTTACGGTTGTTAAGTATGTAACTTTGTTAATGTTAGCCGTTTATTCGTGCGTAATGTATGTTAGGTTTGTCGTTGTACATGATATTATTAGTTCAGGTAATGCCATGTTAGCTTTATTAATGTGAAAACTACTTGTTAGTTGGATATATTCGTTTGGTTCCAGTATATATGAACTTATTTTTACGTTGTGTTTATCCAAAAATCGATACTCGAAATGTGACTTGAATCAATAGATCATGGATGAGTGGGAGGGGGTGGGGTGGGTAGTTTGATTTACGTCGTGATTTTCTAATTTTTACTGCTTTAGGAGGTGAAAAAACGCAATTTTTTTTTAGTATTTTTAATAAACCTAAAATAAATTTTTTAGTAAAAATATATTTTTTAAATAAACAATAAAATAAAAATAATTAATAAAAGGATTGAGTAACATTATACGAAGATGACTTGTTGAATCATATATCAATAGATGAATAAGATATGGATACCGTGAAGGGGTGGGGTTGGGTGGTTGATTTACTGATTTAAAATCTGTTTTAGGGTGTGTAAAACGCAATTTTTTTATAAGTTAAAAAAACAAAAAAATTTATAAAAATTTAGTACAAAATACATATTTTTTAAAGCAAAATAAAATAAAATAAATAAAGGTTTTGTGTGTTATTTTATAAAAACAAAAAATGATTTGAATCAATAGAATCATTAAGATGCATATATGGTGAGAGGGGTGGGGTGGTGGTTGGAATTTCCTTGTTGATTTCTGCTTTAGGCGGGGGGTTAATAAAACGTTCAAGATTTTTTTTTACGTTATAAACAGAAAAGTTTACAAGAATAAAAATTGAAAGTAGTAAAGGCATAAATGTTTAAAAAAAAATCAGAATTTTGCAGAATTTAAAAACAAATAATATATATATTTCAACTTCCTCTTCTGTGTGTTCTTCAAATTTCATTCCTTCTTCTAAGAATTTCCAAGGTTTTGCGGGGCTCAGCCCCAACACGCACTATGAGGCGTAAGGACCACAGGGTAAAACCTCTCGGGGGCTGCGACGAAGGTTCCCTTGTCAGAAAGGTTATGTGCCAAATTTTATCCTTCTACTAACATTCCAATTTCCAAGGTTTTTGGGGCTCAACCCCAAAGGGGTCCCCCCAGACACCTTTACGACTTGAACTATTTATTCCTAGATCTACGATCTTATGAACATACTATTCTGATACCAATATTTAGTTATTACAACATATTTACTAATTCGACAACAGCATTCAGCTCCAAACACCTGGTGCAAAATTAGCAGACTGAGGCATATTGTTCCGTCCATAAGAGAGCTTCTGGGTCTTCTTCATTTTTATAGTTGATGCCATCTTACTTCCTTCCTCAGCTTCGCTGTATTCTTAAGCTGTTTTGGCACTCCGTGCATTTTTTTTTTCTAATCTTTATTGGTGCAGTTGGGATGCAGCCTACCTTGCGAATGGGGTCGCCAGACAGCTTATTGCAGGACTTGAGTTTTCCGTCCTCTATAGAAAAATTCTAGAGCTGACCTTGGGTATATAGTCATAATAGTACAAAATATACAATATGGAGTTAAATTGAATGTTATAACTCAGTATCAATAGACGGCGCCATTCTGCGGCTTCCAGGTGACTAGCAGGATTGACTGCTATAGGTACATTACGGCATGAACGGAGGCGTATATATACATCACCCAGGCCCGAGGAACGGGAGGGCACCACCACGGAGCGAGGGATATACACAGTGAGGCGAACAGTTGCGTCTTGAAGTGATGGATGAGGTCGAGCGGTATGGGAATTCTTAAGCAGCAGCAAGAGCAGAGAGTGAATAGCGAACCGGCCCCAGAACCGGTGGCGCCGATAACCAGAACTCTGACTCCTTTCCTATTCCTCTTACTTTTCTTCTCTCATCTTTTTTCCTTCTCCTCCCTAGTCTTCTGTCACGCAATTTGTGCTTTTCTTCGGGCGGAACCCTCCGGCGGTTACCAAAACACCCTTTTACCGAACCTCATATTTAAGCTTTTCTACCGAACGCTTTCTATACATATATAGACACACCAACCACTGGGGCTAAAAGAATTTATTAACTCCGAACGCGCCACCGGTGCAGCACCTCGGTGTCGGTACCCCTGGCTCTGGACTGCTGCTGACTAGACTCCTTCTCGACTCCTTCTTTTTCTCTAGATCCGACTCCTTTCCACTTCTCTTATGCATTCCGTGGATTTCTTCTTTTTTTTCAGGCGGGACCGCCCCCCGGCTCCGACTCCTCCTTACTCCTTCCTCCTTCCTTATGCGATCTCCAAATTTCATCCTTCTACGGGCATTTTTCCTATTTTGTTAGGGCCAGCAACCCCCTCCTGGGGGTGCACGGTCACGTACCTGGTCCTAACGACGAGGTTACGTTCATTCACCTAACGGGATACCAATTTCTAGAGAGGTACGATAACCCTAACCAGGGTATATGTAATAATTATAAAAAATAATTTATATATTATATATATATTATATATATATATATATATATTATATATATATATATATATATATATATATATCTATATATATAATACTGTATATATATATAATATATATTATATTATTATATATTATATATTTATTAATAATATATATATATATATATATATATCTATATATTATATATATATATATTATATATATTATAAATACCGAAAAAAGCTTCTGCCAACTCGGCTCCTAGTACACGATGTAAATCGACTTAATTTTAAATAACAGTGATGATTTCCTTTTGATTATATTTTTCAATGTAGTAAGTCAACCAGAGCACGTATAAAGACGATTTACACGTCGATATGGGGATAAAAATCATTTTGATTACGTCAAGGTGTTAAAGATTGGGAAGAATAGGAAGTTGTAAGGAAGGTATTGAAGGGTGTGGCCTAAAAATTGCACACAAAGAGCATTGCATTTGAATATAAAAGAACAAAAATGAAAGAATGTAGTTGGGAGTATGTGTCAAGAATTGAATACCGCTATATTGCGTTTCAGAAATATTCAAAAGGGTGTAATGCCTAAAACTTGTGAGAACGTAGTTCTGTAGAGGGTAAGGAGCAGTGAGTAATGTTGTTTTATACATTTGTTCAAAGGAATTGATAAAGGGGTGAAGGTTTAAAATAAATATACTTTGTTGGAAATTAGGTGATGAAAATTACAATAAAGTTCAAATTACTTGACAATAGGTGAAATTAGTTGTGACGTATATTTTAATAGATAAAAATGTATAGCAAGAAGAGTGTGATATGAAAAATAAAAGTTTAAGGGCATGAAATCAGCTGAAAAGTTTGGGGAAAACTAAGTTCGTGGTTAAATAATATAATATAGTAAAATAGTCGAATATTTTATCATTTTAAATGAAAATATTGAAATAAAGATTTAAAAAACTCTAGACAAAAAAAATATTAAGCCAAAGTGGCTAGAGGTAGGTGAATAATGTATGATGACATCTTGGCACGGTGTGCAATGAAAATACACAAATGTTTTTTTCATTTCTCGTCGTTTTATTTTGTATGGTTATCAGTGAGATTCGAGTTCTGGCATGAATAGATTTACAGACTTGTAAATAGTCAGGAATATTACCTCTGAGGAATAAAGTAAAAGAGAAAACAACGAAGTTCATAGTCCAGTGAGAACCTCTTAGTTCAGATAGTGACTTGTCTAAGGTAATAGAAACCTCATAATTAGTGAAAGTAACCTTTAATTTTGTTTGAACTTAGGAAATTTAAAATTTATAAGAGGAGAAATAATAAAGTTTAATGGTGTTGGATAAGCCTTATATGGTTAGAGAATTCATACGGCTAGGTCTTCATTAGTGAACAGTGATTATAACATGAAAAATACTTAAAAAAGTATCTTTCATTTTGGGAAGAAGTGCATTTTATATATTAGAATAGTACAAGTTGGTGTAATAGGGAGTGTCAAATTTTTTGACTTCCTTTTTCAAAAAATGAGGGAGTCAAAAAGGTGTGTTTTGGTTAGCGATTCACAATTATATTTACAAGAACTGAGCAATTGCATTGCGTTTGCTGCAAATAGCTTCTTCAAATCGTGATATTTTCACGTTTCATATAAAATTCGCTGCAAACTGTCTTCTCTAAAGAAATGCCTTCTTATCCTTATTTCTGTATGTACTTCTGCTCTAAGGTTAAGAATATACATATATTATACTATAACATCTGTAAAAAAAAATTTAATGTCACTCGTAAAAGCTTTTAAACTAGCATTACTCATTTGCACCTTTATTAATATCATACAATATTGAATTTTTTGTTTTTCTTTTTTCTAGGCTACGAATAGTTTCTTACTTGCAAATCTGAAAATTCGGAACCATGGCTGGTAAAAGGAAGACAAGACTGGCACCTTCCACTCACTCACATGAGTAACTTCATTGGAACTGGTCGAGAAATGCTGCCTTCTGAACTTCCAACTCTACGTGATGTTCTAAAGATATGGGCTTCGGCTAAGAGAGCAGAGTGGAGAGAATGTCAGAAATTGCCCGCAACCACTCTTGCAAAGGATATTATCCAAAAGTGCACTTGAAAAGTGGGAGCTTAGCAAACAGTTGTTTTGTACAGGGAGTGGCTTACAGGACCAATTTCTCTAATAATGCCAGATCAAGTTGGAAGTACAGCAATGTCCTTATGGCTGAGTTACCCTGTAACCTAAGCCCTGAATCTGTTAAGAGATCTTGAACAACAGTGTACACTCAATGGAACCACCAAGGCTCTGGAAAGGATATTCTGACAACTGAGGGATTGATCTCTAGTTCTGTTGCAATATCAAGCATGTTGCCTTACCACCACTTGTTGTTAGACAAAGTTTTTTCCATCCAACTCCTGTGATCAAGGCACCACAAAGGTAGCTTATGAGTATTGAAGCAAAACCAACCAGAATGAGTTTACGATTCAGCTTGCCTCAATCCAATGTATGACTCCTCCTTTCCCAACCAGTGTTAACATTCGTTGAGTCCCCACCAATTGTTTTAACTTTTATTCAATGTATTTTTCTTTAAGAAATCCACAAGATGGTTAAATAACTTCAGCAAGTTTCCTTTTCGTTAAGTCTTTCTTTGGGAGTTAAATGGCAAAGATACCTTCACCTGGCTCACTGACAAACAGTGTGATGCTCTTCTTTTCCAATACTTGAAACTGATGACTTGAGATTATCTGCGTTTGTAACAAACTTTAGTGGAATCTTTGCGTCCATCAAAAAAGATACATTCAATATTGCTTCACCTTTTCCATGAAATTCTCATCAAGTGATTTCATGATTTTTTCTTGTGCCTTTTTAACTTTTCATTGTGATCAACCACAAGTCCCCTGTCTCTTTTCAGTAATTAATCCAGTATCCAAACAAGCAGCTGTTGTAATGGCTGTAGCACGTAGGCCCGACCCTACCTAATACTTTGCAATGCAACATTGGCAATTGTAATACTATACTGACTTGTACTTGAAGTAGAGGGTACATCAAAATCATCACATGGAATTTGCAAAGGATCTTCCGATTCTTCATCTGTAACATCAGTTGGCTCTTCATCTTCGTCGGAGAAAAGAACTTCATTTGGTTGTAATGTTGACTCTTCCTTCCTTTTCTGCTTATATTCAGAAATCCTTTTTGATTCCTCTTCTTGCCTCTTCTGCTTTTTACATTGTCTTCTGTGCTCAGGTAGATCTGGTAAATCAATTTGAGTGCTGTCGACAGATCCACTTCTAGTCTTTGACTATTAATAAAAACTAGTATTTCTTTGACAGGGATCTTCATATCTTAGGACAAGAGCAGGAGATGGCCCTTCATGTTTACAGTCAGCACCACCTGAACATGGACCCTCAAATTATGACAAACCATAAAGCCCCTTTAATTTTCCCCCTCACACTTTGGCCCCCCCGCCCAATTGAGAATGTAAAGAGCTTGTCTAACGCTGCTATGAAAGCCTCTTTCAATTCCACTTTTCCTCTGCCAAGTGATAGTGATATGTTTTTGCCCCTTTCCCAGTTTCTTCTATTTTCAGGACTGTGACTCTCGAATTTAAATTTTGGCACCACAAAACAACTGTTTGCTAGCTCCACTTTTCAAGTAACTTTTGGGATAAATATCCTTTGCAAGAGTGGTCTGCTGGGCAATTTCTGACATTCCTCTCCACTCTGCTCTCTTAGCAGAAGCCCATATCTTAGAACATCACGTAGAGTTGGAAGTTCAGAAGGCAGCATTTCTCGACCAGTTCCAATGAAGTTACTCATGTGAGTGGAGGTTGCCAGTCTTGTCTTCCTTTTACAAGCCATGGTTCCGAATTTTAAGATTTTGCAAGTGGAAGAAACTATTCGTGCCTGGAAAAAGAAAAACAAAAAAATGTCAATATTTGTATGATATTAATAAAGGTGCAAATGAGTAATGCTAGTTTAAAAGCTTTTACGAGTGACATTAAATTTTTTTTTACAGATGTTATAGTATAATATATGTATATTCTTAACCTTAGAGCAGAAGTACATAAAGAAATAATGATAAGAAGGCACTTCTTTAGAGAAGACAGTTTGCTGCGAATTTTTCATGAAACGTGAAAATATCACTAATTTGAAGTAGCTATTTGCCAAGCAAACCAATGTAATTGCCAGTTCTCGTAAATATAACTGTAAATCGCTAACCAAAACACACCTTTTTGACTCCCTCATTTTTTGAAAAAGGAAGTCAAAAAATTTGACACGCCCTAACCAAACAACTCATCTTATTCAAATGACGCTCATGTGCCTCATCCAAAAGTGAAATATACTTTTTTAAGTATTTTTCATGTTATAATCACTGTTCACTAATGAAGACCTAGCCGTATGAATTCTCTAACCATATAAGGCTTATCCAACACCATTAAACTTTATTATTTCTCCTCTTATAAATTTTAAATTTCCTAAGTTCAAACAAAATTAAAGGTTACTTTCACTAATTATGAGGTTTCTATTACCTTAGACAAGTCACTATCTGAACTAAGAGGTTCTCACTGGACTATGAACTTCGTTGTTTTCTCTTTTACTTTATTCCTCAGAGGTAATATTCCTGACTATTTACAAGTTTGTAAATCTATTCATGCCAGAACTCGAATCTCACTGATAACCATACAAAATAAAACGACGAGAAATGAAAAAAACATTTGTGTATTTTCATTGCACACCGTGCCAAGATGTCATCATACATTATTCACCTACCTCTAGCCACTTTGGCTTAATATTTTTTTTGTCTAGAGTTTTTTAAATCTTTATTTCAATATTTTCATTTAAAATGATAAAATATTCGACTATTTTACTATATTATATTATTTAACCACGAACTTATTTTTCTCCAAACTTTTCAGCTGATTTCATGCCCTTAAACTTTTATTTTTCATATCACACTCTTCTTGCGATACATTTTTATCTATTAAAATATACGTCACAACTAATTTCACCTATTGTCAAGTAATTTGAACTTTATTGTAATTTTCATCACCTAATTTCCAACAAAGTATATTTATTTTAAACCTTCACCCCTTTATCAATTCCTTTGAACAAATGTATAAAACAACATTACTCACTGCTCCTTACCCTCTACAGAACTACGTTCTCGACAGGTTTTTAGCATTACCAGCCCTTTTTGAATATTTCTGAAACGCAATATTTTAGCGGTATTCAATTCTTGACACATACTCCCAACTAATTCTTTCATTTTTGTTTCTTTTGATATTCTTAAAAAATGAAATGCTCTTTGTGTGCATGTTTTTAGGAGCCACAACCCTTCCAATACCATTCCTTACTAACTTATCCTATTCTTCCACAATCTTTTAACACCTTGACGTAATCAAAAATGAATTTTTATCCCCATAAATCGAAACTTGTAATCGTCTTTTATAAACGTGCTCTGCGTTGACTTACTCATTGAAAAAATATATAATCAAAAGGAAATCATTCACTGTTAATTTTTAAAATTCCATGATCGATTACATCGTTGTAGCTAGCGAGTCCGAGTTGGAGAAGCTTTTGTTTCTGTTAAATATATATAATTAATATATATTATTATTATATATTATATATATATATAATATATATATATATATATAATAATATATATATAATATATATATATATATTATAATATATATATATATATATTAATACATACAGTATAATATATATATATATAATATTATATATATATATATATATTATATAATTATATATATAATATATATATATATAATATATATAATATAATATATATAAATATATATTATACCTGGTAGGAGTTTATTTCGTACCTCCTCTAAAATTTGGTATCCGTTAGGTGATGACGTAACGCTCGTCGTAAGACGCAGGTTTACGTGACCCGTGCACCCAGGAGGGGGTGCCGGCCCCTAAAAAATCGGAAATGCCCGTAGAAAGGATGAAATTTTGGAGATATGCATGAGGAGTGTAAAAGGAGTAAGGAGGAGTCGGAGGCTTCTAGGGGGGTACCCGCCTGAAAAAAAAGACGAATATGCACCGAATGCATAAGAGAAGTGGACGAAAGGTAAGTCGAGTCAGAGAAAGAAAGGAGTTCACGGAGAAGGAGTCCCTCAGTCAGAGGAGTCAGAGTCGGGTACCGACACACGGTGCTAGGTGAGCCGGTTTGCGGTTTTCAGGAGTTTTAATATATTCTTTAGCCCATGTTGGTTGTCCTTATATATGTATATAAGGTCGTAGAACTTAAATATGAGGTTCGTAAAGGGTGTTTGGTAACCCTCCGGAGGGGGTTCCCCCGAAGAAAAGCACAAATTGCGTGACAGAAAACTATGGAAGGAAGAAGGAAAAGATGAGGAAGGAGTAAGGGGAATAAGGAGAAAGGATCAGAGTTGGTATCGGGGCACCGGTGGGCGTGGGGCCGGTGCGGTGCTGAGTTATTGTAAAACATTTTTCATTGTTTAACTCCAATATTGTTGTATTATTTGTATATGTAATACCCGATCCTCATTAAGGCCTATGATATTTTATATGAAGCAAGGATTCAAAGTTTCACTAACTTAGCATGTCTGGGGAACCTCCTCGGAGGGGGATCCCAACTGAAAAAAAGAAGAAAATGCACGGAGTGCAAAACAGAAGAAGAAGGAGGAAGGAAGAAGAGGAATAAGAAGAAGTCTCTTATGACGGAACAAATGCAGCGCTTAGCCTTTGCACCACGAGAGTGCTTTAGAAAGCAAAATGATGCTGTGTTCGAATGAATAAAGTAAATATTTTGAATTAAGATATAATTGAAACAATCAGATTGGATAACTACGAAATTACTAAATGTTATCAATTAGATCCGTAAGACATAGATATTAATTGATAAAGTATCAGTCGTAAAGGTTTGTCTTGGGGACCTACACATATATAGCGCGGCTATTTGAGCACACTCCAATTAACCTTGAGGAAATTGGCTGTAAGAAAAAAGGATACCAATTTGGCATACACCTTTTCATTACAAGGGAACCATTCGAGAGTCACAAAGCACACGAGAGAAGTATTACCGTGTCCCAAAACGCTCATATGGTGTTGGGTAGCTGAACGATGACACCCAAAACCTTGGAAATTCTAGAAAGACAAGAAGATTTGAAGCAAAACACTTAACAGAAGGAAGTGTAATATGAAAATCTATAATTTTCATTAATTTATTTTTGTTTAAATGTTTTTTAAACATTTAGTTCCTTTATGCTAACAACATTATCCTATTCTATTTTATGTTTATAAAAAAAGCAAGTAATAAAAAATTTGAGACAAGTATATTTAATTAACACCACTAAGCACTGAGTAGTTGAAGTCAGGTAAACTCAAACACCCACCACCTTCCCATCACCCCTCTCACCCATTATATGATCTAAATGATATACCTTGATTTTACAAATCATTTTGTGATAAATAGACGGAAGTAAAACCCAACACGAACCTGGTTAAACCTCTCTATTTTTATTTTATTCATTGTTAAATGTATTTAGTATTTTTACTAATTTTTATATTTTTTTTGTTTTTAACAATTAAAAAAAATCTGCTTTTTCCACACAAACCTCACCTAAGCAGTAAACTCAATAAAGTCAGGAACACACCTACCCCATCTCCTTACCCCCACCCCTTTCTCACCGTCCATTTACTCTATTCATTCCCCTATTGCATAAAATTGATGTCCAATCGAAAGTCTCCTTTTAGTATACAATATAACACAAAACTTTTATTTTATTTCCTCTATTATCCATCCCTTTGTCCTTAACATATAATAATGCGTATTTTACTTAAACCAAATTTTACTTTCTTATATGTTATAAACCTTATATTAAATTAATTGGAACGTTTTTACAACACACAAAAATTCTTAATAAGCAGATAATATTAAAAAATCAGGTAAATACAAAAACTATCCTTAACAACCGCCACCCCTTATTCTACCACTCACCATTGAATCCTAGTTCATTTCAACGTCACATTTCGAGTATCATTTTGGATAAACACAACGGTAAAAAATAAGTTTCTTATATATTCTGACTCACGAGAATTATAATATCGCCAACGTATCACAAAGTTTCACATTACATACTAATTGAATATATACGTAACATGGATTACCTGAACTATAATACTACAATTGTACCATAAGAAAAACCTAATTACAAAATTAACTATAACGAAAACAAAGAAATAAAACGGACTAAACATTAACAAGTTACATACTTAACAACCCGTAAGAAGTCCACCTACATATGCTTATTACAAACAAGAAGCCATAATTTAACACTTCATTTAATTCAATGCATACTCTTAATAATTTTTTACATTAACATGGTAATATTTAACAAAAATTTTAATCACAACACTAACGCCTAATTATCATAGCTGCTTAAAACGAATAATAATCGTAAGTAACAAGATTTTATTAATTAGCATAGTAATATTTAACAACAATTTATCATACCTTAACCTAACTATCACAGTAATCAACCCAGAGAAAAATTGCAAACATAACAAAGTTTTTATCCAAAATAAACATAAAAAATAAGATCTTTGAATAAATATAGACAGCAAAGTGTAATAGTTTACTGAGAATAAACCTGTAAATCAGTAAACCACAACACCCCTTCCCCCTCCCACACCTTCATGATCTATTGATCTATCGATCCATTGATTCAGGTCATATTATTTACTAAAATTTTGGATAAACAATAACTTAAATAAAGTTTTTTTTATATACTGACCAACGAATTTATGGCTAACGTAACAAAATTTTCCCCTATTAATAAAGCTAACATAGCATAAACTGAACTAAGAAAATAAATGTACAACGACAAACCTAACATACCTCTACGCTCGAATAAACGGCTAGCATTAACAAAAGTTCCACGCTTAACAACAATAACGCGAACTTAAAACATAGCAATATAACAAAAGGTAAACTACGTAACATGTCAATGTTTAATACTTTTATTCATAACATGGTGAGAAAAATATTTTAACAAAAATTTTATCATAACTTGCCTAATTATCATACTGACCAATACGAAATAATATGCTAACGTATCGAAGTTTTTTAAATTTAATCATAGTAAAATAATTTAACAACAATTATGCATAACCTCCTAATATCATATCTTATTAATCCCCAACAGTAATTTAATTAATTATTTGGACAAACATAACAAAGTTTTATCCAAACATAACATAAAAAATTAGTTCTTTGAATAGAATAAGGAAAAAGGTGTAAAGAGGCCCATATAAAATCATTAATATAAGAGCAAAGTAAATCAGTAAATCAAACCACCCACCCTATCATCCTTACCACCCACCTATCCATGATTTATTGATCTATTGATAACCCATAAATTTAAAAATAATTTTCAAAAATCATGTTGGATATGAATATCACCTTAAAATAGCTCTTTTATATAGGACGAACAACAATATCGGTGGTAAAAAAGTTAAGATAATTAATAAAAGCTAACTATGAGCATACCCTGAACTAAGAAATAATAATGTACAACCGACAATAAACCTATAACATACCTTAGCACTGCATAAACGGCTTAACATTAACAAAGTTACATACTTACAACAGCAAAGTAACTAACATAGCCATACAAAACGTAACCTATTTATAAACACATTTTTCAAAAAAATATCATTTCTAACATTATCAATGTTAATTTATTTTAAAATACATTAAACAACGCTTCTATTAACAAAAAATTAATTATCTATACAACCTTGCCTAAATTTAATCATGCTGACCAAACGAATATATGACTTACAGTATCAAGTTTTTTAAATTTATACATAGTAATATTTAAAAATCAATTTTAAATCAATAACCTTACCTAACTATCATAATCCCCAAACGATAAATTGCAAACAATAACAAAGTTTTATCCAAACTAATAACATAAAAATAAGTTCTTTGAATAAAAATATCATAAGCAAAGTGGTAATAGTTTACGTGATCCTAAAAGCAGTAATATTCCTCCGTAAATCAATAACCACACCCACTTTTTTAGAAGACCCAACCCCTCTGCCACACTTCAATGATCTATTGATCTAAACCGATTCTCATATTCAGGTCACATTTCAAGTATCATTTTTCGATAACATAACATAAAATAAGTCCTTTGAATAAAATACTATACTAACCAACGAATATATTATGCTAAACGTAGCCAACCTAACGCTCCCTTTCCTTAAACATTGATAAAAAGCTTAAAACCATAGCATAAACCTGAACTTAAGAAAAATATTGATTATGTACCGGATTCGAAAATTCCAAATAAACCAACCCGACAAAACACCTGTCCACGACAACTATTACATAACCTCAAGCAGCGAATAAAAAGCTAACATGTAACAAAGTTCGCACACCTAACTCCAAATGAACGTAACAAGACAGCCAGACAAAGAGGTACTCACACATCAGACGCGCTTATTACATCCAATTAACGTAACCTAGCCCAGAAATATAATCATTCAACTAACAATTTCATGTATAATTTACATTATAACAATCAAAATTAATTAAATTTAAACAAAAAAAAAATTATCACAATCGAGATAATTAACTAAAATTATACAAGGAAGATTAATGTTAAATGTTAAACTGAGTTTATAATTAAATTAAACTGACCCAGACGAAATGTTAATGCCCTACGTAACAAAGTTTTAAATCTAATATAAAGCTATATACATATAATAACTTCGCGCTAAAGGATAATAATATAATTAACAAGCACCCTGCACAAGCAGGCCTAGACGAAATCATACCTACAAAACAGCTGAAAGCTAATATTCCCCACCGTCTCGCCCGCAGCCATAGCCCTTCACGCCTTAATTTCATCTATTTCGATAACTTCTACAATTTCTTAAGTTTAAAGATTAAAAAACTAAAAACTATGTATTTTCAACCTAAACCTCTATTAGGTAAAGTAGCTAACTAGTGCATAGCCAACTTATGAATACATCTATCCCCATTCGTCATATAATTTATCCACACCGAATCTATACCGTCTCCCATCAACTCAGAACTAATTAAAGCTAAAGTGTTATTCTAGTAAAAAATATCTCCCTTTATAACAAGAACAAGTGTCCATTTACTTATATAATCACCTATCAAAGTACCATAAGCATCTTGGACTATGAAAATCTAGATACTTAACCTTATTCAATCAAAAAAGTGGGTCATGTTATATATCAAATTTAAAACATCATTTTGAACTATGAATAAACGTACGACATTAGCAAATTCTCTTTTAGGCGGCCAAACACCTAATATTTATACAGCAAAAAACTTAAACTAAGCCCTCCTGCGTTTACTAAACACAATTATCATATTCAACCTAAAGCTTAACTATCATCTTAACAAAACTTAATCATTTCTCATAATATTTACACAACACGAAATCAGATGTTTATTAAATTTCAACATTATGTTCATAACGTATAATATTATACAAAACGTTACAGTGAAATTACACATAAGCCTAGAATATATCTAATAACTTAACTCTTATAGTAATAGTAACAAGGCAAATAAACTACAATAGATTACTACATTATTTGGACTATTGAATAAGACGATTAACATTATTGGACGCTAATGAATAAGTTATCTCACTACAGTACATCATATACATACAGCATTAAAACTCAACATCATTCACTATATCTAGCACTGCTTTTTTTCCAAAATCATATGCCATCTACTTAAAGCCAGTAGCTAAAGCAGTATTATTAAACATTACTTTTTTGCCAGTAATAACAAGTTATTCTAAAAAACTATACCTTAACAAAGTGTCCCAACCCTTCAAAAGATCAAACCAAGCAATCTAACTTGAAATACATAATCCAAACCATTTGAATCTATATGAACTTAAGAAATTAATATAATTATAAAAAATTAAATTATTAAAACTTAACCCAAATTAAAGATAACATCAACTATTCCCCTTAAACATAATTTTTCCCCTTAAACAAAATTTTTTAATATCTTTCATATTTTCAAAAGTGTATTTAGCTAATCTCTTGTCGTTATATATAAAATATTCTAAAATATTACACAACTTGAAATATAATTTAGAACTATGAATAAACATTAACTATAAAATCTAAGAAAGTATATATTTTATTTTATTTATTTTTCACACAGCACGGCCCAACACGTACGGACACTCATGTCCATAATACCTTCGTTTGTGTCCATGCATTTAAACGTTAAATAAATTAAAAAATATCAGATTCAAAAATCCATTCTTTTCACACCACCTCTCAAATCAAGGTCGGATAAGTCTTTATATAAGCGTTTTCTGGAAAACGCCAAAATATATATCATTCTATCTCGGTGAAATTCAGCGCAACAACTCCGTTACATAAAAGCATATATGTGTAATATTTATTTTAATTTTTTATCATCACTCTGTCATACATGTATTAATTTTCATTCGTTTTCTTTCATTAAAAATGTCCGATTTCCAAACATGGGTATTCAATTTTTTTTAATCACTTACACAATAAACGGTTATCACTTAAATAAATAGTTTTTCAGATTCACAATTTTGTACTGAGTGGTTATCCAGAAGGAGATGCTATATACAAAAAGACAGATGTTCAAGTCACGTCTTCAAATAGTAATGTAAATTTTGCTCACCAAGAGAAAAAAAACAGTGATTCTAATTATTTCTCTGACAACTTAGAAGAATTACAGGTATAGCAAAAATCGCAAAATTAAGAGAACACTAACACTGTAAGTATTAATTAAAGTAGTAATTTTTTGACCATATTCAATAAGTATCACATGATCAAGTACCTTCTTAACAATTAAAAAATCCAGTAAAGTAATATAACATTAATACAAAGAAGGCAAAATTCATGAAAATTATCTACCTAAGTAATTCAATGGATATGAATTCAGAGTAAAGTACAGTATTTTTTAACAACTCCTTAACAAAGGTGTCAAATACCTATCAAGATACCCAGCATTTATTGAACATATGAAATTGATTTCCATATCATTTCATCAAAAGTGTCTTGCAAAAAATATCAATTAATATATAACTCATTTTGAACTATGAAATAATCGTTGACGCCACTACCTTCAGTATTAGCAACCAAAAGAATCCTCAACTCTGTCAAACATAATCCGTAATATAGATTATTAACTGCCAAAAGCATAATCACTGTGAAATTCAGGTAATGTGTCCCTCTTCCTTCAAGATCTCAAGTCGTCAATACTCATTTCTACCGAGTCCCTATTTTCAACGACCGGAAACAAATATAATACTTATATACAGTATAAATACAAAAACTTAACGTCTAAATTTATCCCCCATAGTCACAAAGATTAAAACACATAGAATATATTAAATCAGCTATAATTATATATATTACACAATTATGCACTATATTAACCTACTGGATAGTAACCCAGCATGCCAAAAAGTGAGCTGTATAATCCAACCGTATTCCTACTATATAATATATAGCTTATGTATCAGGCTTACACCTATATATACAATAATATATTATTACTTATATCTATATATCTATAACCACACTTCGGGGTGCCTACACACTCCCCAATAGTTAATCCAGAATTTTGGAATTTTTCCTTTAATTCTTTTTCATAGTTATGCTTGAATCTCATCTGGGGGTTAAGTACGAAGGACAGACTACGACCTTATAACACTTAAAAAGATGAAAGTAAAAATACCTGAAACGAAAGTTTTAAATTGATAGTAATATATTACTATTATCTAATGTTTTATCAAACAAAAGCTTTCACGAATGAGCCTCAACTTCATCAACATAATCTCAAATCCTTTTACTAATGCATAACTTAGGCAATTTTCAGCGATCAAAAAGATGAGAGTCCCCACTACTATTATGGAATCCACTATGTTATACACCAGAAATAGATTATGACATGAATTAGACCATATCTCAGGGGTACCCGAGATGGGTATCTTTATTATACATGCATCGTTCTGGGGATGATCTCCAAGAAGTGGGACTCGTCACCTCATCGCAGAAAATTGCTCGGTTATGTATAGTAATAAAGATTGAGAAAATTTATGTTTGAATGATTTGAGAGCTTAACATTCCGTAGAAAGCTTATTGTTTAATTATAAACATGCAAGATTAATAACCCTATAAGATTTAAATATAGTACTACCAAGGTAGCTACTTAATATACTGAAACATCTGTGTCCATAAATATAGTATCAAAAACCTTGGTTAAAAGAGATATGATGAGTTAGGTTCTTCTTTATAATAGGGGAGTAAAAAGAGTAAGTAATTGAGGATCTTATGTAAATGGAGACAGCATTTATACGCAGTTATCAATTGACTCTAGCGGGACTATTAAGCAAATTGCCGATGGAGATGACATGACTATAAATATAAAATACTATTTAAAAATACTTCTTCTATATACATCTGAATTCTCTCTCTCTCTTCTGCATTAATAATTCCCAGTGGTACCTCTTGTTTGATGTGTTGACTGTTTATTATTTCGTACAAGTGAGGTTATGCTTTATGCTCCTCTGGTCCTTTCCTTTTTTTTCTCTCATCTGTTCTCTTACTTAAAAAACTAATTTATTATCAAAAATAGTTATATAATTTATATGTAGTATCTGTGTCAATATGTTAACTTAACGGTTGTTAAAACTTTGTTATAATTATATAGATAATTATTAAATAATAATAATATAAAATATAATAATAATAATTATAACTTTTAAAATAATAATATTAATTTAATAATAATAATAAATAATTATTAATAACAATAATAATAATATATAATAGTTAATGTCGAAATTAACGAGTGTGTGCATAATAAAATAATATTTTGTACGGTTATTTATAGTAAAATCATGGAATCAACCTCCCGAAAATTATACATAAAATGATTCCTTAATTCCAATAGTAAAGAATTTGAGAATGAAAAATGTTATGTTGATATATAATTAATAATAATAATAGTGAAAATGATAATAAAATTGAAGAAAATAGAGGAAAAAGATAGATAATACAGATTGTAAGTATATGACCCAAATCTACGAAATATAATAATGAAAAAGTAATGAAGTTAAGATAATTAATAAAATTATGATAATAAAACTAACATATATAAGTGTTGTTTGAGTAATAAAGTAAAAAATGCTCACGTAATTAAACATAATATCTCAACTTAGAATAGATGACATTTACTCTTAAATCTTATCAGCTGTCTTTCCTTCATTTACATTGTATGAGTAGGAATTAATATTGTGTTAATGACCTAGTTATCATTGAGAATGTGAGATCAGTGGCAGAGATAAAAACAAACCAAAAAATATATGTAATGTCGTAGAGGATATAACGTATAAAAAATTAAAACTTAATCTTTGAAGGAAATGATTAGCGTTAGTTAATGAGTGTATATACCAGTCATTCCTTCCATTACCCCTAAATTTCTTTTCTTCATTTCATTCGTTAAAACATCTTAAAGAGTTAATATTCATGTTTCTATTGTTCCTCATATCAATCCATTTGAGTCTAATCTTATTGCTTACTCCATATCAAGCAAGACAGTCCTTTCATGTAAAAATCTTCTTCTCCCTAACACTCCGCTAACTGATTCATTTCAGTAATATTAACCTATTAGAGGTCATATAAACAGGATTTAATACTCTTCGAACAGGCAACTTAGCTTTTCAAATCAACAAAAGTCGCAAAACCTCCTTGTTCCTTGAACGTGACTAAGAATATTATTTATGCACTCACTAAAACAATGTCATAACATTGGTATGAAACAAATATCTCCTTCTTGTCTTTCTACCTCGCTATTATTATCAGTCTGAGCATTGTTCTTCTTAAGCATCTCACAACTAAACTAATCCTCTTCGCCTCATCCTCAACTACTCATATCTCAATGTCCTGTTAATTCTAAATTAAGCATGTTTCTTTATTACAACTTTTTTTCCTCTGTCAGTGAACCGTCTCACATTCCTAACTTATTCCGAAAAAAGGTGGACAAGGCTCTTACCTCCTAACTATCACGGGCTATACTGCGAGGTTTTGATCTTTCTAGCAACTAGTTTAGGTTTAAAAATACAAGATCACAACCCTCTCCAACTCACTTTCTTAATTCTCTAAACTCACTCCATCCCAGTTTACTCTCTTCACGGAAGTCTACTACGATATATCATTCCTAGGTCTAAGATTGTTTTTCTGCTCTTAAACTACTGAACTTGGTTGCGGCTTTGACATATACAATCATTGACCGATATGCTGCCAGACCGCGGTACGCTCTCCAAGCTCTTCTCCCTGTTTAGCCTATTATAGGGAGGTTTCCCTCCGCACACCTTCCCTGCTATACTTATAAATCATAGCTTTCTTCTATCAAAAAGTGCGGCTTCAATATTTTGTAATGATAGGTCGGATTGTTTTATATGCCTGACTTCTTCTTCTTTTCTGTCAAATATGCTTCCTCATTCTGCTATCTCCTACTTAATTCTTTCTTTTCATTAATGGATCTTCTCACCTGCACCTCTAACTCTATCTGTATTAGCTGGTCGGATGATGTGTTAACGGATCTTCGTATTCCCGATAAGACGTCGAGCCCTTCATCTTTAACTCATTATACATCTACTCCCACTTTTACTTCTGGAATGCCTCTCGTCTTAATCTTCCGATTTTATTCTGGCTGATGGATAGAAATAACTTTTGTGAAATTCAATCTTAAAACCCAAACTTTTTACAAATCGTCCTCTCAATAAGTATCCGTTCTAACTTCCTGCCTCGTTTCGAACCGGGTTCTTGTCGTACTCTCGGGCGTTTAATTCAATATAAAACATATCCTTGGCCTTAGACAATGAACAGAAAAACATAGTCTTGGAAACCTCACATCACAACGGTTGCTAGGCTGCTTGCTCTCAAAATAACTGTGAATTTTGTCTGTTCTATGGGAAGCGTGGAGTAAACTTCCTTCCTTTCCAGTGCTTCCGCTTAAGTACAGAGGTCACCGCCATTATGGAGGTACGTGGCTCTCATATCGGGGGGGGCTCTGTTTCACCCGCTTGGATAGGGTCGAGTCACGGCAAAAGGCCTTATACAACTGTCTGTTACTTTCCAGTTCACTTGACTTTGACCTTGCCGTAGGCGAGTTGGGCTTTATCTCTAATCGCTTAGGGTACCGAGCGGCAATTGCTCAGGGAACTTATCATATTCGCCGTACCACCGACCTTATACCAGCCTTCGTACAAATAGGAACTGTATCTGCGCACGAGTATTTGTGTTTGACCATTGTAACTCCAGGCTACTGCGTGATGCTCCTTCTTTCGCCCCACCACCTCGTTTTTGTGGAGATTCTCTTCCATCTTCTGTATTTTTTCCTACTGAATATCTCTCACTTAAGCCTACGTCTGTTCTCATAATTGCCAATTGCCTAGAGGGTGACTTGAGTACTACACCCCTCCTTGAATAGGCTTTGCCCATGTGTGTGAAACGTAAAAAAAAAAAATCCTTGAATGGCAGATATGTGGCAAATGACTGAATCTCCTATTTCCCCATCCAAAACATCATTCAGATTATCCCAGAAAATCGTTACTCTTTTTCACATTACTTCAGATGGATCATTGCGCAACCACTACACAAATTTTGACCTTTTCAACTTAATTAACCTTTAGACTTCTAGTACTCACACACACAAATCTACCATAGCTCTTTACCACAACTCACTAATCAGAATTGCAAATCCTTCTATCCTCTCATTCCTTTCCACCAACAAACACATTTCACACCACACCACATCACTCATTTTCACCGTATCCTTTCATCTTTGTTTCAGTCACAGCGAGCAAATCAAATTTGCCGTTTCTAAATACATCCAGCACCTCTCTCCTCATCTCCTCAACATTTATCCTCTTACAAGATCATATACAATGAATCGATTCCATACATTTTCGCCGAATTGATAGAAGGCGCCTTACCTGCGATCACGACCGTTTCTCCAAGGCCATGCATTAGCATCTTGGCAAAGATAAGGTAGAGGCACCAACTAACTATCACACGTCTCCCTTAGTAGCTATCACGACCAGGACGACGATGTGGGCAAATTTTTCTCCCTACACGTATGGATAAGGATAGGGATGTCTGTTAAGATGTTTGTCGAAAAGGGGTGGGATATAGTATGTTATATAGTTGTCTGAGAGGGATGGAGTGTGGATATTGAACGCATAAACAAAAGGCGAAACCATTAGGCATGGAAATTCATACATATCATTCCTGAAGGACAAACACGTATGTACATAGTAAATTTATATATTATTATATTAATATATATATATTTTAATAAATAATTATAAAGGATTATAATATATCTAATTATAATATTATATATATAATATAAGGTATAT
>JABUQX010088535.1:32500-36405 GCA_015478945.1 Trachelipus rathkii
TCGAAAAGAAAGAAACCCCACACCCCTTTATTACCTCCAGTGGAAAAATTCTTCGCATCATAAAATCCACCATGAAGGCTTTACAAGACGCGAACGGACAATTACTGTGGGTACTCGTCAATGGGGTTATCCTTACCTGGCATAAGCCCTACAATAACATACAGACCCCACATTAAGTATATAAATATATATATTATATAAAATTAATATATTATATATTAGTAAATATATAAATATAATATATATATAATATATATATAATATATAATATATATATAAATAATATATATATATAATAATATTATAAATATAATATATATTATAAATATATAATAATATATATATATAATTATATTAATATAATATATATATATAATATATGTATTTTTTATATAAATAAGAAAACATATTTAAATTTTCTTTTATTAGTATAATGCAATTAACTCTAAAATTGACTTATTGCTCTCAACTAGATGCGTTATTGATGAGACTGGAACAATTAGACTTCGCGCATTACCCTATACAACTTGAACTTAAGATGAACAGATACGTGGGTGAAAAAATTAAGGACCTCCTAAAGCTGAGAGTGAGAACTTTTGCTTTTTAAACAAAAAAGGTATTGTATTGTTCACATTTGTTTTTAAATTGATTTATATTTTTGCCGTTTTCGCTGTACAATTCTGATATTAACAATTGTTTCAGTGTATAAGAATTATCTTTAGTAAATTTATTATTTCCTCGCCTACAGAAAGAGAAACCTACAAGTTTTGCTGTAATACAGATACAATTTGAAATTCCAACCGTCCTCCAGGATACATCCTCACGGAAATTGTGTATTTAAATAAACTACCTGCCAGTTCAAAACAAAGTCATCCAGAGTACCGTTTTGCAATTCCATTTTTTATTTTAAGAATGATAAATTTTAATACCAATTTCCATGAATATTTAGCACATTACCCCAGTATGAGAAAGCATGGAGACAGATGTATTTTTAGATATATATATTATATATATATAATTATATACATAATATATATAATATATATATATATAATATATATATATATATATATATATATATAATAATATTAATTATATTAATATATATATATAATATAAATATTAATCCCTAAGGCCTTTTAAATAAATAAGTATAAAGGTGAACTGTAGGAAGTATAAGGAATTTAGTTATTGAGTGATGTGGTTGAGAGTACGTCAAGGGACTGATTGACGAATAACAAGGTGCATTTTGAAGTGGTAGAGGATGTAGATCCTATTTTTTAGATTGAGAAAATGAGAGAAGTAAATTTGTATTTAAGTTTTATGGGACATTGCAACAGGCGTATGACAGGTTAAATAGGGAAATTCTGTGGCAGTGTTGGTGGTAGGCTTCGAATGGAATCAAAAGTATATGTATAGCTATAGTAAAGAGTGTTTCAGAATAAATAGAGTTGAAAGCGATGGTTTAATATTAATTACAAGTGAGGCATGGATGCCAGCATCATATTCTTGATATAATTTTAATATGGATGGGTTATGAAAGAATTTGGGTTAGGGGTGTATTGGAAGGTGTTAGAATGAAAGAGATGGGGTGCCTGTTTATTGAACGCGGAAATTTAGTTTTGCTAAACGAATCGGAGAGTTTTTAAGGTTGCGGGGTTTGGCAATTGTGTAACATGAGGGTTTGAAAAGTAAAGTAGATAAGACTAATGGCTATGGCAAGAATGAGGAATCCGCGGTGTGGAAGTCATGTTAGTATGGTGAGCGATTGGAACAAGTTTCCGATTTAAATATTTAGGATATAGGGATGAAAAGGGAACTGATGATACAGTGTTTTAGAAAAGTTGTGAATGGTAGAGTGTGACTGGTGCAATGAAATCTTGTGGATGTAAAAGGAAATCTTGAACCCCCTAAGAGTTTGCATGAGTTATATTGTACCTGTGTATGTCTATTAGTAGTGAAACTAAGGTAAGGCACAAGAGGTTTAGTCTTGGGTACAAGAAGTTTTAGGTAAAAAACCTTGAATAAAATGAGGAATGAACGCATTTAGGTAAGTTATGTGGTGTGAAAAAAACGTACGAGAGGTATAATTTAGCTGTTGTCCAAGCGAAAAAGAATCCCTCATACGTGGTAACAGGATGTATTGAAGTGTGCTGAAATCAAACGGCTTGGAAGTGGATCGAGTCATAAAGAAGTGAGTTTTGGCAGAGGCGAAGAAGAAAAGTGAATGGTGGAGTTTTGTGAGGTGGTGTGGTTGTGGGACGCCTGGTCCAAGGGTTGAACCCTACATTGACGAGATACACAGTGAAAGTCCCGTCATAAAACACAACCTCGTGAAGCCCTAGGTTGATTTTTTTCTGACTCCTACGAGTTCTCACTTAAAGGATAAGAGGAGGCTTTATTTCCGATTTATGTCACACTCTACTACTTATTCCTGTTCATGGTATGCTGTGCATCTCGCCCTAAATCCGGGGAAAGAGGTGTTGATTATATATATATATATATATATATATATATAATATATATATATATATAACTATATATAATATAATATATATATAAAATATATAAATATATATAATATAATAATATATATTTTTACAACAGGCGTACTGATAGGATTAAATGGAAGCCTTTGCAGGTGTTGTAATATATGGTGTTGGGTAGGTTTCTGAATGGAAATAAAAAAAAAGTATGTATGACGATAGGAAGCGTGTGTAAGAATTAAATGTGTCAAAAGTGATTGGTTAAAATTAATAGCGGAGTGAGCAGGGATGTGTTATGTCCCCATGTTATTCAATTTGGTCTAGGATGGGATTATGAAAAAGATAGAATGAGGTTGGCAGGAAAGGGTTAGAATAATGAGAATGGAGGTGAATGAGGTCCTACCTATAAATATGCGAAGATGGTTTGTATGGTAAACTAAGAGTTTAAAAGGATTGGTAGAAGGGTTTAGGGTGTGTAAAAGAGGGTTTGAAAGTAAATGTAGATAGAGAAGTTATGGTTGAGTGAGAATAGTCCTCGTGGGAATTTTGTTGGATGGGAGCACTGGAACAATTGTTGAGATTAAATGATAGATATATTTGGAGAAAAAAACGGATGAAGCAGGTGTAGTAGGAAAGTTATGAATGGCAGGAGGCTGTGCAATTAAACGTTGGGATACAGGGACTAAGTCTTGCGTCGCTTAAGGTTGCTTGGTCAACATGAGAGTATTTTTAACCTGTTGTTAATGTATAGTATGAGACTTGGTCGGAATACAGAGGTATAGCTAAAGTTCATTCAATGTGTTCAATGGACAATTTTAGAGCGTGTCAGGTGTGAGAAGAATAAAAATGAAGAAATAAAATTAGACAAAAGTGGAGAAAGGGGTAAATGAGAAAAAAAAAGAAAAGAGTTGTTTGGTCATGTGAAAGGATGAATGATCGGTTGGTTAAGCGGATGTAGTGGCGAGTGTTTTGGAAACCGACCGGCTGGGAGACCGAAGAAAAAGTGATTGATCCGGAAAAACGAAAGTTGAAAGAGAGAAATGTGAAGTTTGGTAGAGCGAGAAGAAAGTGTATAACAGGAGTGAATGCGGGTTTGTGAGTGTGGGATGTTTAGGCAGACCTGGGCCAGGATTTGACACTACAATTGACGATCTCACCATAGGAAGGCCATCGCGGACCCATGAAGCTCTAGGGTTGGATATTTTTGACGCAAGAGTTGTCTCACTAATGGTTACGAGTCCAGAGGGGTGTAAGCTGGCTTTCTTTTCGACTTATCATATTCTTCTACTACTTCCGATGCATGCTACGCACCTTACTCTTAATCTTGGAAAAATAAAAAGGAGTGAAAAAGGAAATTATATATATATAATTATATATATTTATAATATATAATATATATAATATATATATTAAATATAT
>JABUQX010088536.1:0-17500 GCA_015478945.1 Trachelipus rathkii
AAAGTATATATATATATATGAAATAAGAATATCTATGAAAAGGTAAAGTAAAAAGAAGGTTTAAGGAATGGTATATATATATAGAGATATATATTATATATAAGATATATATAAAATATATAAATATATATTATATATATATATGAATATATATATATATAATATTATTATAGTATACACACTATATAAGATATATTATTATTAATATATGATATATATATAGAAATATAATATATTATATATATATATAATATATAATATTATATAATTATATATATATTATAAGATATATATATATATATATTATAGTATAAAATAATAAAATAAGGTAGATATAGATATATAATATAATAGAAGAACAGGCCTTTCTACAAAGCTCCTGCCAGCGTGCTCGGTAAGTGTGGCGGCATTCTGTTGAATGGCAACAGGAGCAGCTGGTGTTTCATTCGTTGTTGGCTTTTATTTATACTAAACATTTGCACTTTTCAAACATACTATAGTCATTTCGCTTTTATACTTCATACTTAAACATTTTTGTTAAAAACATTTTCGCGAACTTAAAATCATTTACACTCTCATTATTTTTAACACATATATTATTAACATTATTTTTACTAATATTCTTTACTTAATACTTTTAATTTATAAATTTTTAAAAATTGTATGTAAGAAGAAAAATCCAGAGTGTCTGATATATAATCATTTTTATTTTACTACAATTGTACGAAATACTCATATATTTATTAACATTAATACCTTAAAGCAGTAAATCAAGAGGTGTTACCTAACACCAAGGGGATTAGTATGCTTGTTTTACTGTTTTACTGTTTTAACTCATGCTTTTACTGCTTTAACTCTATGTTTTACCGTTTAACTCAGTATTTATCATTATCAGTAAATCAATAGAGGTGGTACCTAACACCTAAGGGATTAGTATGCTTTTGTTTTACTGCTTTACCGTTTAAACTTCTGCTTTACCGCTTAAATCACTCGCTTTTACCAGCTAAACTCACGTACATAAAAAGCAGTAAAATCAGTAAATCAATAGAGGTGCTACCTAACACCCAGGGGACTAGTATGCTTTTGTTTTACCGCTTTACTGTTTAACTTTCTGCTTTACCGTTTTTAACTTTTCTGCTTTACTGCTTTAACTTCGCTTTTTACCAAGTTTTTAACTTTCAAGCTTTACTGTTTAACCTATATTTTTATTAACATTATGTTTTTTATTTTGTTTTAATACTTCTTTTATTTATTTTATTATTTTTGTATTTATTTTTATTATTATTATTTTATTTCTTTTTAATATTATTTTTATTAGTTATACTTAGTGTTATTACTTCATGCCTATTGTTATTATTTAGAACACACACACACACACACACACTCACACACACACACACACACTTACACTTATACAATACGAGCCTCACTATGACACTTCATACACACATTATTCATCATGATTACTTACATTTACCCATAGACACTCACGCGCGGCACACACACACACACACACACACACACACACACACACACACACACACACACACACACAGATTTTACTTATACCAATAATACTGATTTACTTCACACACGCAGATTTACTTTACACTGGCTAAGGCCAGATTTACTTATTAAGACCAATAATAATAGACTTACTTTACACTCCACACAGATTTACTTACACTCACAGATTTATTTACACTCACACACAGATTTACTTATACACACAATCAACAACACCCTTACAGTTACCCAGCCTCGTTTGACTCACAGACAAACACACACACACACACACACTCACACACACAGATGCCTTGTACTTATAAGCAATATCTACCATGACATCTTCATATTTACCCAGACACTTCATTTTACACTTTACACACACACACACACATACACACACACACACACACACTAATACTACTCTATACACATATAATGTACTATGCCAAAAACATTTTATGTATTCAATTTAAGCATTTTTACCCACTGACAATCATGAGATCGTATAATTTAATAAAACATTATGTTTTAATTTAAATACGTACATTTATACTACTCATTCAAATATAACTAAAATTATTTTTCTAAAAACTTCTATAATAAATCAATCATTATCTTTGAACAAAGAATTTATTGTTATTAACTGTTAATACTTTTTTGTTTATAAATTTTATAACTATCAAGTTTTAAAATAACTTTTACTAAAATTTTATGAAATTTTATTAAAACATATATTTTACGTACCTTAAAGCAATAAATCAGTAAATCAGTAAGGTCAGCCCCTAGCACCTCTCTTACACTGCTATGCCACGTTTTGTTCCTGCCACTGCTTTACATCATCTTTAGCCATGTAATAAGTATAAAAAGAACAAAATAAGTTCTTCTCTAATAAAACATGTATTTTATTAAAATCATTCTAAGTTTTTATTTAAAAATAACAATTATCTTCACTTACATTTATATTATTATTCGTTTGATGTTAACTAAAAATATTTGAAAGTTTTTAAATAATTCGATTTTCTTTATTATTATTATCCATGTACATTGACAATCCATCAAGAGAAAACACAACAACCTGCACTCCTTCTTACAGATACGAAACTGACCTCTCTCTGCAAAATGTGTTGAAATAACGCCTGGGGCGATTTTGGCCTAATTCCAGGTCAAAATATACTAAACTGACCTTTTCTAAAATGTGGTGCACACCATGTTAGGCTCCAAATCTAGGCCTACCTCTAGGATACAAGCCTTTGTATCCTGTGCCGATTTAAGCCTACCACTCAGGTCAAAAGCAGTAATTCAGTATAGACAAAGAATCGAGAATCAATGTTATTATTATTTTATAAATATATTTCAAACTGAAACATAATCGGCAAGATCCTTTAAGCAGGTAAGAAGGAAATGTTAACCTTTCTTGTGAGTTGAGTAATCCTTATCTCTATATGACCTCGCATGTGATTGGCCGAGAATTATTTTATCGTTTTTTTTTAGGTATGTAAAAACATGTTTTTTCATATCCTGAACTCCACTTCCTGATTGGCTGATGAAAATTTTCTGGAACAGGTGGATGTTTGTATTCAAACACATTTTAAAAACTGGTTATTCGTTTTGGCTGGGCGCAAGGGTGCTGGGCACAAGCCTCTGATTTGTAATAAAAAGTGTTCTATTTTCACCAAGTGTATATCATGAATCATCTTAACAGGTATACCTCAAGTCATAGACATTGTCCAGTGGGAAATCAAGATCCCAGGAAGTAGGGTTTCATTCTTATATATAAAAGAAAACCCGATGGATTTGAATTTTCAAGTGTGCTACCCAATCACCCTGTTATAACACTATTTTCACGAGTCCAGATGAATTACTTTGTATGGCAATCACACTGAGTTAGCCGGTATTGGCTTAAACCAAGTTTAGCTTTTTAAACTGACCTGAAACAGTTAGCCTGTGCAAGAAACCAGCGATAGCAATCCACTGTAGCATTTTATAACATCAAAACATAATCAGGCTGAAAAGTTAGATTATGGAGAGAAATAATGAAACAAACGATTGAACCTAAGAATCATTTGGGATTCTACATTTCAGGCCTAGCGCAGTTGAAATATATGTTAGAGGTAGCGAATGTTAATACAGATGAAGAAGACATTTGTGTTATCTAATGACCGTAATTCATTACATGTTATACCAAGAATACCACGCATTTAAGAAAACCATGATCGATGATCCTACGCCCATCATCGATCGCTTCCTAAGTTCTATAGAAGTACAGAAATTCATTTATCTACTTAGAAAACAATGGCAAGAAAGTATTTATAGGTGACCCCGAATGTAAATATACTATGATATCTGAGCGGGAACTTTTTACGTATGTGTTAACTGAGTGTATTACTGAGACACGAAACTATATCATCGATAATGATATAAATGATTGGCATATTTGCAAAGATTTAGAGAATTTTACTATAAAATAATCATAAGCATCATGTAAATGTATGGAAGTGTTAATAAGATTCCTGTATTATATTTAATGTGAACCTTATATATATATAGTATATATATATATATATATATATATATATATATATATATATATATATATATATGTTATATATATATATATATATATATATATATACTCGTAAGAGCCACAACTGTAACTGTATACCGACTCTAATATATATATATATATATATATATATATATATATATATATATATATATATATTGCATATATATATATATATATATATATATATATATATATATATATATATATATATATATATATAATATATATATATATATATATATATATATATATATATAAATGATTATAATTTAATGATTATTAAATTTTTAACTGTATAGTAAAGCTTTTATTATCCTCATTTTACTTTCTTGAATAAATATTTACATGTATGTTAAGAGTTTAAATAAATGAAACTTAAGCTCAGGATATAAAAAACATGTTTTTAAGTATACCTAAACCAAAAGGATAAAATAATTTCGGCCAATCACATGCGAGGTCATATAGAGATAAGGATTACCCGACCAATCACAAGTAAGGTAAACATTTTACTCTGCTTAAAAGGATCTTACCTGATCCAGCATGTTTCAGTTTGAAATAGATTATTTATAAAATAATAACATTGATTCTCGATTTTTTGTCAACCATACTGGAATTACCTGGACTGGTATTAGGCTAAATCAGCCTTGGCAAAAAGGCTTATCCAAATTTAGCCTCCACTTAGACCTAACGTAGTTACGTTGCAACCACATTTACAGAAAAAGGTCAGTTTGAAATATATTTTGACCTGAATTAGGCCCAAATCGCCCCACAAAAAGGATTATCCTAAATTTTACAGAGAGAGTGTCAGTTTCGTATCTGTAAGGAGAGTGCGGGTTGTTGTGTTTCTCGTGATGGATTGTCACGCACATAGATAATAATAATAATAATAAAGAAAAATCCGAATTATTTAAAAACTTTTGAAATATTTTTAGTTAGTTAATATCGAACGAATAATATAAATGGGTGAATAATTGTTATTTTTAAATAAGAACTTAGAAAGATTTTAATAAAATACATGTTATGTTAGCAAAGAACTTATTTTGTTCTTTTTATACTTATTACATAAAGATGTGATGTAAAAGCAGTAAGTCAATAGAACAAAACGTGGCATAGCTTGGTGTAGAGGGGTTCTAGGGCTTGCCTCACTGATTTACTGATTTATTGTTTTAAGGTACGTAAAAATATATGTTTTTAATAAAATTTTCATAAAATTTAGTAAAAGTTATTTAAAACTTGATAGTTATAAAATTTATAAACAAAAGTATTAACAGTTAATAATAAATTTTTTGTTCAAAGATAATGATTGATTTTATTATAGAAGTTTTTAATAAAAGTCTTTGAAATACTCTTAGTTATATTTTTATCGAGTATTTTCAACAAGAATGTGTTTAATTAAAACATAAAATGTTTTAATATCTCACAGAGCATCTATATGTATTCATTTCTTTGCTCCAAACATAAAAGTTTTTAATAAATTACATGCGTGATGTGTGTAAGAGTGTGTGTGTGTGTGTGTGTGTGTGTGTGTGTGTGTGTGTGTGTGTGTATGTGTAAATGTAAGTGTCTATGGTAAATGTAAGGTGATAGTGAATGTGTATAAGTAAATCTGTGTGTGAGTGTAGTGTGTAAGTGTAAAATGTAAGTGTCTATGGGTAATGTAAGTGTCATAGTGAATGTGTGTATAAGTAAATTCAGGCGGAGGCAGCAAACCTGTGTGAGGCAAATCTGTGTGAGGCAAATCTGTGTAGCAAGTGTGTGATAAGTAAATCTGCAATCTGTCTGTTAGTATAAGTAACTAGGTGTAAAGTCTGCTAAAGTGTAAATGTGGTGTCTATGGTAAATGTAGTGCTCATAGTGAATGTGTGTATATGTCATAGTGTGAATGTGTGGCAATATAGTGAATGTATAAGTGTAAGTGTGTGTGTGTGTGTGTGTGTGTGTGTGTGTGTGTGTGTGTGTGTGTGTGTGTTCTAAATAATAATAACAATAGGCATGAAGTAAATAACACTAAGTATAATAATAAAAATAATAATAAAAATAAAATAATAATAATAATAAATATAATAATAATAAAATAAATAAAAAGTATTAAAACAAAATAAAAAACATAATGTTAATAAATATATGAGTTAAAGCAGTAAAGCAGAAAGTTAAACAGTAAAGCAGAAAGTTAAAGCAGTAAAGCTAAAAGTTAAAGGTAGCAGAAAGTTAAAGCAGTAAAGCAGTAAAACAAAAGCATACTAATCCCTTAGGTGTTAGGTAACACCTCTATTGATTTACTGATTTACTGCTTTAAGGTATGTAATGTAAGTGAGTTAAAGCAGTAAAGCAGTGAGTTAAAGCAGTAAAGCAGAAAGTTAAAGCAGTAAAGCAGTGAATTAAAACAGAGTAAACTTAGGTGTTAAAAACACCCTTATTGATTTATACTGATTTACTGCTTTAAGTAATGTTAATAATAAATATGTGAGTTAAAGCAGTAAACATATGAGTTAAAGCAGTAAATCATGAGTTAAAGCAGTAAACAGTAAACAAAAGCATACTAATCCCTTTATTGCTAAGCATCCCTATTGATTTACTGATTTATTGATGTATAAAGTTTATGTTTTTAATAAATATTTCGTACAATTGTAGTAAAATAAAATGATTATATATCAGACACTCTGGATTTTTTCTTCTTACATACAATTTTTAAAAATTTATAAATTAAAAAGTATTAAGTAAAAAATATAAAAGAAAAATAAAATTAATAAATATATGTGTTAAATAATAGGTCTGTAATGAGTTACAGTTTTAGGTAGTAAGTCTTTAAATAAAATGCTTAAGTATGAAATAAAAATGAATGACTCATATAGTATTTTGAGAAGAAATTCTTTGAAATGTTTAAGTATGAAATAAAAATGAATGACTTATAGTATATATATTT
This sequence comes from Trachelipus rathkii, assembly GCA_015478945.1. Classification (NCBI taxonomy): domain Eukaryota; kingdom Metazoa; phylum Arthropoda; class Malacostraca; order Isopoda; family Trachelipodidae; genus Trachelipus; species Trachelipus rathkii. The sequence continues at coordinate 6,999 of JABUQX010088536.1, forward strand.
TTCATTCCGTCGGGGAATATTACAGCCTGCGGGCGCAACGCGCGGCGGGCGGAAACACGGCGGGCGGACGTGGCGGGGTCGCACCTGTGGCGTGTTGTCAGCCTTCGCGCGGAGGGCGCATGCGGCGCCCTGATGGTACGCTTATGAGCTAGGGGCAGACATCAATATTAGCTATGTTCTTTGGTGAGGTGAGCTATCAAAGATGATTTCATCAAAGATGAATCATCAATATAGATGGTATCGAAGATGACGTCATCAAAGATGAACCTTCAGTGCCGAGGCATCAAATGCTGAGGTATTAATGCTGAGGCATCAAAGAGGCACGCTGAGGCATCAAAGTATAGGTATCAAAAATATCGCGTGAGTGTAAGCGTAAGTGTATCTGTGTGGGTGTGAGTGTAAGTGTATATGGTTAGTGTAAGTGTCCATGGAGAGTGTAAGTGCTTATAAGTGTCATAGTGTGTAAGTGTGTCATAGTGAATGTGTATAAGTGTTGTGTATGTGTGTGTAAGTAATATATATATATATAGGCTATAAGTGATAGAAAAAGACTAACTCATAGTAGGAAGCATCCTAGCAGCATGTAATATACACCAATCGAATCCTCATACCTTAGTAGACACCAATATTGGAGCTATTCGGGGCTCAGGGGAGGCTAGAAAAGGCTTGAAAAAGTGGCACTCAGTTGGCACTATGTGGCACTCACTTGGCACTATGTGGCACTCACTTGGCACTCATTGGCACTCACTTGGCACTCATTGGCACTCATTGGCACTCACTTGGCACTCACCTGGCACTCACCTGGCACTCATCTAATACTCATAGAACACTAATAGAACATGCCTAGATACTTCTTACGGTGATTGGGAACCATCAAAGCCATCAAGTTAGCGTGGGTCAAAATTGACCCATGGTATCTGGCAAGGTCAAGGGCGAAATATCATGGTCAAACAAGGTTAAGACATCAAAAAAGGGCTAAGTCCCTAAAGGAAGGACAAAAAATTACCGTGGGTCAAAATTAATTGACCCATGGACGACCAAAGGGATGGTAGTGTGTTTGTACGTGATGTATGTAAATGTAAGTGTCTATGGTAAAATGTAAGTGAATAGTGTGTATATGTGTCATAGTGAATGTGTGTGTGTGTGTAAGTGTGTGTGTGTGTGTGTGTGTGTGTGTGTGTGTGTGTGTGTGTGTGTGTGTGTGTGTGTGTAAGTGTAAATGTAAGTGTCTATGGGTAAATGTAAGTGTCATAGTGAATGTGTGTATAAGTGTCATAGTGAATGTGTGTATAAGTGTGTGTGTGTGTGTGTGTGTGTGTGTGTGTGTGTGTGTGTGTGTGTGTGTGTGTGTGTGTGTGTGTGTAGGTGTTCAAGTTAGGATAGATCCATACATGCGTTCAAGAACGAAATATGTGACGGGTGGGCCACGAGTGGCCAAAAATTGGCGTAATAAAATTGACCCATGGTAGGCAAGGTCAAGGCCGAAATATTATGGTCAAACAAGGTAAAGACATCAAAAAGGGCTAAGCCCTAAAGGAAGGACAAAATTACTGTAATAGTAACTGACCCATGGTATCTGGCAAGGTCAAGGCTGAAATATCATGGTCAAAAAAAGGTTAAGACATCAAAAAGGGTTAAGCCCCTAAAGGAGGGTAGCCAAAATTACCGTGGGCAAAAAATGACCATGGAAGACCAAAGGGTTACCGAAAAATTAGGGTGGTACGTACAAACGGGCGCTGTTTACGCAAATCAGCGCGAGTAACCTCGAAGCGTGGCTGCAAAAATTAGGTTGCCCGAAAATTAGGGTTGCCAAAATTAGGTTGCCAAAAAATTACGGTTGCCAAAAATTAGGTGGTATGTACAACGGTTGCTAACGCACCAGCATATGCGCAACCCTTCTTCTTGAAGGGCTACAAAATTAGGGTTCAAAAAATTGTCTCCCTCAAAAAATTTGGGTTCTCAAAAATTTGGCTCAAAAATTTGGGTTCTCAAAAATTTAGGGTTCTCAAAAATTGCCGTCTAAAAGGTCAAGGCCCAAAAAAATTTGGGCTCAAAAATTCAAGGCCCAAAAGGTCAAGGCCAAAAAGGTCAAGGTCAGAAAGGTCAAAAACGTCGCGGTCACTTTGGGCCTCCGGAATCCCTGTCCTACTACTTATATATATATATAAAACTTCTTTGAAAACTCAACACTTCATACCCTAAAATACCTCCCAACTTTCCCATCCCCTTTGCTTTGACGGCTCTAATGTCATACCCGTAAACAACATAAACATTCTAGGACCAAACATAAATAGTGAATTGTCTTGAGACCTCACATCACACGGCTGCTACAAATGGCCTCGTGCTGGGAATTCCCCTGTTCAGATTGGTGTGAATTTTTTTCTTCTGCTCAGATGCTCCAGTTATATAAAGGTCTTATTCGCCCTGTATGGAATACTGTTCTCACATTTTGGGTGGTTCCGGTTCCACCCTCCTTTGATAGAGTTGTGCCTCTAAGAGGCTTGTAAACTGTCCCATACTTTCTTCTGACTCCCTTGACCCTCTTCTCTCGGTCGTGACGTGACGTTGGTGCCCCATCTCTTTTCTATAGGTATTACAACCAGGTGCTCGAGAGAATTGACTTCTCGCATCTCGCACTCCTCCACCACTGCGTCGCCCTCGTATCACAAGAGGCCTTGCTATTGTGTGGCCAGCATCTAAGGATCGCTCGTTGTGTACCTCCTTCTTCCAGCCACATCTGTTTTGTGGAACCCCTGCCTTCTTTTATTTTCCCCGCCAGCATTCAATCTCTCCCCATTTAAATCCCGCGCTCCGCGCCCGCCCACCTGAGTGGAACCGGCGCCAGGCAAAGGGACAGGTGGGCTTCATTCTTTTATTTATTTTCATGTTTTTCTTTATGCTTTTTTTTTCTCTATTTATTTTTTTTTTTGCCTCCTTTGAAAGGGCACGTCTCGTGAGTGGCGATATTATCAAAATATATAGTATGAAGAGTATATAGTTATATGTTACATATATATATAGTATATATATATGGTATATATATATATATGTGTTATATATATAGTATTATTATTATATATATAAATATATAGTAAGAGCATATATATATATATATAGTTATTGTTATATATATATATAGCAAAGAAGAAGATATATATATATATGGCAATATATATATATGTGCGTATGTGAAGTAGGTTATATATATATATTATATACATATATTATATATATATATATATATATATATATATTATTATTATTATATATATATTATGCATGTATATATATATATATACATATATATATATAAAGATATTACATATATATATATATATATGATATATTTATTGTTATTATATATATTATATATATATATATATATTATTAAGTATATATATTATTATTATATTCGGTATATATACATATATATATATATTGTTATATATATATATATATTATATATATATATATATGTTATATATATATAATATACATATATATATATTATATATATATATATTATATATATATATATATATTATTAAGCACTTCAATGACTCTTAGCTTGTAAGTGAGCCATAATTTCGTCAACGCGATTTTAGAGATAGGAATTGTTTCAGGTTTTGATCTCAATAATAGAAATGTTCAACCCTGCAGAGGTTTCATCACGACCTTCATCTGATATTATTGTGCTATGTCTTATTTAAATTGTGGCATAATTCAGTGATAAGTAAATTTAGATCTTCGAATTAATCCTTGTTCGTATCCGTATCGTATACAGAACTGATTCAATCATCTGAATCAGATTTTAAGAATCAAAACGTGAATACAATGAGATTTATATATATATATATATATGGTGGTAGAGTTAATATTATATATATATATAAGAGTTATTATATACATATATATATTACATTATATATATATATATTTATATTATACATATATATTATTATATACATACATATATATATTATATATACATATATATATATTATTACATATATATTATATACATATATACATATTATTATTATTATTGTCTGATTTATATATAATATTATCTTTATCCCTGTTATTAAACATATAAAAGAATGTAAGGTTTCTATATTCTAACATTATTATTATATATATATTGAAATATATATATTATATTTTCACATAATTACATATATATTATTATTATTATATTATTATATATATATATTGTATCATTATATATATAAGTATATATATATTACATATATAATAATATATATATACATGTAATACATATAGTATATATATATATATAGCATTATATTAAAACATATAAATAGAGTATCTTGTCTTTAACATTATGGTCATTTTATTTTTATAGTTAATATCTCAACATCTTGACATATTATTATTATATTATTGATATATATATATATATTATTATACATATATACATATATATACATATATATATATATTATATATACATATATTTATATTATTTTACATATATATTATTATTATGTTGTTATGAAGTTATATATATTATTATATTAATATTATTGTTATTATTATTATATATATATATAGATACATACTTAAGGATATATATATATTTATCTATATATATTTATTTATATATTATTACATACATATATATACACATATTATATATATATATATTACATATCCATTATTATTACATACATACATATTACATATTTCCATATATATATATATATATATATATATATATATATATATATATATATATATATATATATATATATATATATATATATATATATATATATATATATATATATATATATATATATATATATACGGGGTATATATATATTTTGTATATTTATATTTGTATATATATAGTATATATATATATATATATATATATATATATATATATATATATATATATATATATATATATATATATATATATATATATATATATATATATATATATATTAGTGGTCACAAGGAATAGGGGGAAAATTTTCGTTTTATCTACGAAAATGTAAAATAACTGCCAATTGTCTAAAACATGAGATTGGCAAAGTATTATCTCACTCAATTAAATAAGGTTAACCCGTACCTCATTGAGGTCAAAATTTTAAATAACTGCGAATTATTACAAAAAATAGTAATTTAAACCATTCGTTCTAGAAGCAAATTCATGTTTTATTTCGTAGAAAATGTAGTCTTGAAGTTTCACTCTCACCTTCATCTTCTACAGCATCAACGAGCATGGGTTGAAGGCAGAAAGACAAGATCATTTCAATGTGGCCAATTAAAAAAATATCTTGTCTTTGTGCCTTCAACTCATGCTTGTTGATGTTGTAGAAGACGAAGATGAGAGTGAAACTTCAAGGCAACAATATTTCCTATAAAATAAGACAAATATTAGGTTTCTAGGACAAATAATTTTCATTTTATGAAGAAGAAACTGCGATTTTTGCAACAAAAAAAAAAAAAAAAACAGTTCTCCTTTATAAAATGAAAACTATTTGTCCTAGAAATCTAATTCTTGTCTTATTTTATAGGAAATATTGTTGCCTTGAAGTTTCACTCTCATATTCGTCTCCTAGAGCATCAACGAGCATAAATTTTTGAAAGAAAGGAAAGATTTTTTTAATTGACCACATGCCTCATCAAATTACTGGCAGTAAGTTACCATCTAGTTGTCAAGTTTTACGCAGTTTATTTCATAACATTTGCCAAATAAAATTGAATACCAGAGAAGCTGCAAGACTTACAATAAAGGAAGTTCTAACTTTTTTGTGAAGAGGATAAGATAACAATCAGACACTTTAAAGATTGTGTTCCAAAGCTTGAAAAACTGTATGGAGAGTGGAGAAAACTGCGAAGAAAATGCTACCAGATCTGCAAGCACAGCTTAAAGCCAAAAAGTAGAAACTTTCAAGTCAACTCTTGATGATCTATTTGACGTTGCTCATCAGGATGCACTGAAGAACGCTACTGAAGAAGACAAGTAGTTTTTGCTACTCCAGAAAGAAAAGGGACATCCTGGTTGCATGGGAGGCATTGACATGAAAATCTTAATGGCAGAACAACGAAGAGAAAAGAGACGAGCAGTTGAAAAATCAAGAGAAAATGTAGGCGAGTTTCAGAGTTTTACCTCAATTTTTCTTTTTTTCATGTTATTTAGTACTACAATACATAGTTTGAAAGTAACGAAAAGTTATTTATTACAATTTATTTATTTATTTATTATTTTTTCCTGTTCAGATTAGTTGAATTGATGCCATTATCTGTGAGTACTTAATGGTTTATTTTATTTTATGTTTTATTTTTTAGAAAGATTTGATTATGAAGATGCAGAACTGGAATCTTCCCTAAGCAGCACATCAGAGGAAGAGGAGCCGACGCAAGAAGATATGAAAATGGAGGATAATTTTTCAGACACAGAGAAAGTAGAGCCAGAAGTTAAGAAGAAGAAGTACTCTCGAGGAAGTGAAGAGATTATTACTGAAAATTTGTCTTTATTGCTAGATAGGTGTAGTATTTCTGATAGAGACGCAGTTCGAATAGCATCAGTTACTTCAGAGACGTTAGGTCATGACCCACTGAATTTAATTGTAAGTAGAAGTGTAATACGACTCCGCAAACAGCTATTCCATGGTTCAACGATGGCGAGACCGAGTCGCGTGGCATAGGACTAGGGTTTGATCCCTCGTCCGGATTTTATGTCATGACCCACTGAATTTAATTGTAAGTAGAAGTGTAATACGACTCCGCAGACAAAAATTTTCAAAACGAAGGACTGAGCTTATCAAAAATAGATTCAAGAATTCCGATTTAGATGGAGTTGTTGTGCAATGTGGTGGGAAATTGCTTCCAGATATTTTGAGTAAAGAAAATGTAGAGAGGGTAGCTGTTTTGATTAGTTGTTGGGGTGAGGAACAGTTGAAAGGAGTTCCTCGGCTTGAAAATAGTATGAAAATTACTCAGGCGAAGGCTGTATTTTCAGCAGTTGAACAGTTGATATAACTGAAGTAAATACTGGCCGCTATATTTACCATGTCGCCATCATATTTTAGAAGTTGTTCTAAAAGCAGTTTTTGATTGTAAAATGGACACAACCACTGGCCCCCAGCCGGATATTAGTAAAAAAATTCAAGACAAAATACAAAACTGGTATTGAAGATGAAAATAGACATAAAATACGTAATTCGGACCAACTTTCAAGCTTTCTTATCGAACAGCTAAAAAATCAACAACAGAGGGATGATTATGAAGAATTTATCCAACTTTGCTCAATTTTTTTAGGATATCTTCCTCAAAAAAATTTTTTTTTCAGAGTTCAAAAAAAACATTTTTTTCAGAGTTCCTGGTGCTACTCATCACGCCAGACGGATGACAAAGGCCCTTTATTTTTCAAAATATATTTTTTCAGGGATTAATTTTCATTAACAGATTTAGAGAAGAAAGGCATTGAATTCATTTATTTATTTATAATCAATATTTATGTGAAAGCGTGGATCAACGCTCCAAAATCCACTAAAGCCCCCCAACCAAGACCTACAATTATTAAATTCGTTTGTTAACTACAGGAAAATTGATAAAGAGGTTTCAGACAAGGCACTGTCTAAAATGATAAACTATCTAGGGAGCAAGTTGCATTTTTATCTTTCGATGATACTTTGGAAAAATTGTCAAGAAAAGCATGGCTCGAAAATTAACGTTCGAAGAAGAAAATGATGATGATTGGGATGGTGATAGGGATGTAAAATCAACACAGTCTAAAACAAGTAGATTATTTATTAGACAAAGAAATTGATTTTTTTGGCTTCTCCTCGAACTCTAAATTTTTTTAAAGAGTTTTGAAATTGATACAGAATTTTTAACTACTGATCCTGATGTATGGTGTGAAAATTAACATTTTTTAAAAGCTAAGAAAATAATAAACGGTTTTAAGGTTGTTAATGACACAGTTGAAAGGGGGTTAAAATTAATCCAGGACTTCAATTTCTATTTGACGAAAGGCAAAGGACAACAGCAGTTTCTTCAACTCTTTCAAAAACCTCCTTAATCTAAGCCATGTACTACCTAAATCTAATAATTGTAAATTATAATCAATATTTAACATTTCTTCCTTATTTAATGCTTCCTTTTTTATAACGCAACTTGGAATAATAAAATGCATTTGATACATTATTTATTCTCATTTTTATACCTTTTTTTCTCCTAATTCCTTCATTTCAGTTTGGATTTTACTACGTATACTTTTGAGAACACATTCAATTAACTAAACACTTTTTAATGTATAAAATGAAAATAGAAAAAGCAAAATCTGAAAAGCAGATGCAGCTGAGTGTGCAATTTTTTTGGCATTTGCATAAAAAGTCCCTTTTGAGGAATCGGATCATGTCTGGTCATAGAAATGCTGGATATCTTCAAATCTATAAGTTTTAACAAAAAAGTAGCGCTTGTAAGCATCAAACACATCTTTTGTTGCTACGCAACGAATTCATTGAATAAAATACTGATAAATTTAAGAACTGCTATATTTTGTATAAATTTGCAGCTTTTTCAAACTTTAACCTCCATGAGGCACGTTAACGTTATCCAATTAAACTGAAAGTTTCAGGGAGGCCCCTGGAAAATATTCGGACATTGAATTTTTGTGACCACCCTAATATATGGTGTACATCTACAAGGTCTATCTGAAAAGTGTTCGGACATATTAGGGAAATAAATGTTACTAACGTGGTGAGATTACTTTCTTAACTCCATTCCAAATATGATCCTTGGAGTTCAACACACTTAGTCCAATGAGTCTGCCATTAATTGACGCATCTCTGAAATGCTTCAGTTGGACTGTCGCAAAACTCTGCTGCTGCATTACGCATAATGTCGGCTTGGCTTTTGAATTGAGTGTCTTTGATTAGAGATTTGAGATTCTGGAGTAACCAGAAGTCACTCTGAGCCATATCCGGAAAGTAATGTGCCTGGTGAACTATTGAAATGTTTTTCTTTGCCATGAAATCCTAAATCAAGAGCGACGAATGAGCCGGCGTATTATCATTTTGCAGTTTCAAGTTTGTGATGATCACAGATCCTGTCGTCAACACCGAACTCCATCACCAAGACGACGGAAGAGGACGTCACGATAGGACTCTTTAGTTACTGTTTGACCTTCAGGCGCGTATTAGTGATGCACTATGTCAGAGGAATCGAAGAAAACAATCCGCATTACCTTGCTTTTACTACTCAACCACCATGCTTTCTTCGGTCTCGTTAAGGTTAAAAATTCTTCCACTGTGATGACTGAACTTTGGTTTTGGGTCAAACCCATGCACCCAGGTTTCACCTCTACTATTGGGGAACTCTGCATCTCTGTTGATAGTTTCTGTCACGTCTTGTGCGACATCAAATCTGACTTCCCTTTCTAGCCAAACCAGGTTTGGCACAAATTTGGCAAGCCTATTTCATCCCGTAAAATTACATGACCAAATCTTTGCTGACACCTATGTCATCAGCAATTTCTCTCACTGTTAAGTGACAATCTGACTTTATCAAAAACATCACTTTCTCAATGGTTTCTGCATTACTACTTGTTTACGGCATTCCTAAATAATGATCATTCTAAAATGAAATGCATCAATTTTTGAAACAGTTTAACCAGAATTTTTTTTGGGTAATCATCATTGCATCATCAACAAAAGTCAATTGAATCATCCGAATTGTTTCCGCCTGCGTATCAGCAAGCTTTTGGCAAACCTTGAAGTAACATCTTTACTCCACACGTTTTGTCATCTCACTCAAAATAAAGCTGCTATACGTTCACACAAACATTACCTCACTCGGTAGCAGCCTGTAAGCGACTGACGTGTTCGTAAATTTGAAAACAACCTAAGTAGTAGGGCCCGGATATTGAACTAAGCCTCTTTTACCCCACCTGTCCTTTTTTACCCCACCCTCTTTTACCCCACCTGACCTTTTTTACACCACCCTGAAATTTGGGCAACCCAATTTTTTTGGCCTTGTAATTTTTGGGCCTTGTAGCTTTTATGGCCTTGTACTTTTTTGGCCTTGTAGCTTTTTTGGCCTTGTAGTTTTTTTGGCCTTGTAGCTTTTTTGCACCCTTTTGGAGAAGGGGTGCGCCAGACGGTTGCGGAGCAACCGTCGTACGTTCCTCCCCCCTATTTTTTAAGCCCCCATATAAGGGCTTAGCCCCTTTTTTGATATTTTTTGAACCTTGATATTTCTGACCTTGAATCCTGACCTTGATAACATTTCCCTGACCTGATATCTTTAACCTTGGATACCAATTTCTGACCTTGATACCGTATTAAGGTTTGTACTGATCCTAACTTGAACGCATGTATGTATCGTTCCTAATTTGAACGCATGTATGTATCTAGCCTAACTTGAGCCCACACCTACACCTACACCTACACCTACACACACATACACACACACACCCACACACCCACACACACACCCACGACTCACGACTTTCCACCGTCCCT
>JABUQX010088536.1:20000-21542 GCA_015478945.1 Trachelipus rathkii
TTGTCGGTTCATCTTTGATGGTTCATCTTTGATGACTCAGATTTATTGATGGTTCCCAACCCCTGAGCCTAGAATAGCCCTAATATTGGTGTCTACCCCTATGTTATAAGATATGAGGAATCGATTGGTGTAAATTACAAGTTGCTAGGATGCGTCCTAGTATGAGTTAGCTTTTTCTAGCCTACCCTGATCATAGAATAACACTAATATTGAAGCCTACCCCTATGTTATAAGGTATGAGGAGTCGATTGGTGTATTATAAGTTGCTAGGATGTTTCCTACTATGAGTTTAGCATTTTCTTAGCTTTTTCTAAAGCTACCCTACATCAAAGAACAGAGCTAATATTGTTGTCTTCCCCTAGGTCATAAGCAGACCACCAGGACGCAGCATGTGCCCTCCGCGCAAAGACAGTCAACCACGCACCCGCAGGTGCGACCCGCCGTTCCTCGCCCGCCGCGTGCGCCCGCAGGCGCAATATTTCCGCGTAACCGCCCGCCGCGTGCGCCCGCAGGCGCAATATTTCCGCGCGAACGAAAAATATATATACTATGAGTCATTCATTTTTATTTCATACTTAAACATTTTTATTAAAAACATTTTCGCGATCCTAAAACTGTAACTCATTACAATCCTATTATTATTATTATTTAACACATATTTTTACGTCTGGTGATTATCAATGTAAATAATTCAAAAATTTCTTTTAATATACTATGATTCATTCATTCATTTTTATTTAAAAAATTTACATTACATAGCTTAAAGCAGTAAAACAGTAAATTAATAACTCAAATACCTATCAACAGAGGGCAAAGTAAGGCTTTGTTTTACTGATTTACTGCTTTAACTCATATATTTATTAACATTATTTTTTCTTTTATATTTTTTACTTAATACTTTTTAATTTATAAATTTTTAAAAATTGTATGTAAGAAGAAAAAAACCAGAGTGTCTGATATTATCATTTTATTTTACTACAATTGTTCGAAATTTTATTAAAACATATACTTTATACAGACCTTAAATCAGTAAAAAAACAGTAAATCAATAGAGTGTTACTAGCAACAATGGGATTATTAGTATGCTTTTTTTTTACTGCTTTACTGCTTTAAAATCACTCATATGTTTTTACTGCTTTAACTCATATAATTTACTGCTTTAACCTTAAAGCAGTAAATCAGTAATCAATAGAGGTGTTTACCTAGCAACAAATGGATAGTAGCTTTTGTTTTACTGCTTTACTGCTTTAACTCATATGTTTTACTGCTTTAACTCATATATTTATTAACATTACATACCTTAAAGCAGTAAATAGTAATTCAATAAGGTGTTACCCTTAGCAACAAAGGGTTCAGTAGGCTTTTGTTTTTACTTGGCTTTTACTGCTTTACTCAGTTTTTCTCTTTAATCATATTTTTTATTACTGCTTAACCTCGTCTATTTATTAACATTATGTTTTTTTATTTGTTTTTAAATACTTTTTTTTTATTTTTTTATTATTTTTATTATTTTTTATTATTTTTTTAATTTTTATTTTTAAC
>JABUQX010088537.1:0-20000 GCA_015478945.1 Trachelipus rathkii
AAAGAGAGAGATTATATATATAAAACGGATAGAGTAATATATTAATATGAACTCAATATTTATTGAGTAATATATTGTATATTATACTTATATAATATATTATATATAAAGAGAGAATAATAATATTTAAATTGTAGATGTGAGTATTAGCCCCAGAGCTTGTAATATTTAAGGTATTAATAATATAATAATAATATATAGTGATAGTAAAAATGTATGTGTGGTAGGGTATTATATATATATATATATATTAATGTAGATTATAATTATATTAGTAATTATATAACAGGGTTAAATCAGTTCTAATATTAGAATGGTATTAGATTATTAATTTGTATTCTGGTGAGTCTACTGCTATTCGATCTATCTTATAATATACTACCCTTTGATACCCTATGTATATAATATGTATATAAATACATATATAATTATATAGGTGATAGGTATAAAATTTTAGGTAATAAATATAATATAATAAAAGGATATATATAGGTAGTATACTAGGTTATGTTGATATAGGATGCAGAAATTTTGTGAGTACTTAAAAAATATGTGGTAGTGTGGCTTTGGGAGTGGGAAAAGGAACTTGGAGAGGGAGAGGGAAGGAGTTTTGGCGGATTTTTTTGCAGTGGTACGGAGTGGTCAAGAAATAAGTTGGCCTATTATAATATATTATAGGTATGAGTATCCTTATATATATTATGATAAATATATATTTACATATATAATATTATATAATATATATATATATATATATAATATATAGTATTATATATATTTATATATATATATATATATTATATATAATATTATATATTATATATATAATAACGTATATAGTATATATATATATATAGTATTATATATTATATAATAAAGTAGGGTAATATATATATAGGTTAATACTTATATATATATATATATTATATCTAGAAATAAGGAAAAAAATAATACACCGTCGAGTAGTAGGAAACACATTCCGGACAACGTAGCTCCGCCCCCTTTTTGACCGTTGGTCGATTTTTGACCAACGGTATTTTTACCTGACATTGACTTTTTTGGGCCCAACTTTTTACCTGCCGATTTTATTTTTTTTTTTTTTTTATTTTTTTTTTTTTTTTTTTTTTTTTTTTTTTTTTTTTTTTTTTTTTTTTTTTTTTTTTTTTTTTTTTAAAAGGCAACATCCTTGTTGACTTGCGTTTCCGCCATTTTGTTTTATATTGCGTTTTGTTAATCTTATTTTCAATCGTCGCGTTCGTCGGGATGAATCGCAAATTCATCGTCGCGTTCGTCGCGTTTAATCGTCGCAGTCATCGTCGTTGTCGCGTTTAATCTTCGCGTTTTTTAACAATTTCCGCGGAGTCCGTCGCATATTCGTAGTAATAGATTCACGCAACAAAGAACCACTAGCGGGTTCTCCACCCTGTACACCTCCGCCGCGGTGGCCCTTGCAGGCGCAATATTCCCCATGCGCAAACGAAAAATATGATATTCAAAGAATTTCTTTTCAAACAAAGTAAGGTATTCCATGTTTCATTTTTTATTTGCAATGACTTTGCATTTTATATTAAAAAAAAATTGTTCGGACGAAACAACTAAAACTGGTAGAGCTCATTACATACCTATCTTCATCTCTAAACACATAATAGTTTATTAACATTATGTGTTTAATTTTGTTTTAACACTTATATACTTGTTTGAATTTATAATTTTTTTAAAATATATAGTTGTATGTAAGAAGAAAAAAATCCTGAGTGTCTGATATATAATCATAATGCATGTTTGATGTTGTACTGGGACAATTGTACGAAATTTTAAAATTAAAACATAAAATTTTTTTACATACCTTAAAGCATAAATCAGTTAAATCTAAATAGAGGTGTTACCTTAACACGCACGTAAGGGAATAGTATGTCCTTCCCTCTCTGCTTCTTTCACTGCTCTTACTGCTTTAAACTTTCCTGCCTTTCAACCTGCTTTAACTTCTCTGCTTTAATGCTTTACACTTCTTCCTGCTTTACTGTTTTAACTTATCTGCTTTACTGCTTTACTCTCATTGTTTTAATCTGCTTTAACTCAATAGGGTTTAGGTTGTATTAACATTACAATACATTAAAACAGTAAATCAGTAAATCAATTGAGGTTGTTGCCTTCAGCACCAATGGTGGGGATTGAGAGTAGATGGGCCGTGTTTGATTTATGTACTGGCTGTGTCTTGCTTTTTAATCTCATGTTTTAACTCATTGTTTTTACCTGTCTTTATACTCTTATGGTTTCTGCTTTGCATATATTTTTTATGTATTATTATTATTCTATTGTTATGTCTGTAGTGACGATTTGACTGCGGATGTCTATTGATTTAAGCCCACACACAACACACACGACCCAGGCACACACACACACACACAGGGCGCACAGGTGGACCAACTGAAGACACAAAAACACAGCACACACACACACAAACACGCACAACACACACACACACACATCACACATCCGACAAAATCGACTTTTTACAGGTCTATATTTAACGCGTTAATATATATGTAATCAAAAAATAAAATCAATAAATGGCAAGCCAGATAAATAAAAATCAATTATTGGTACGGCAACACAGTTAAATAAAATAGAAATAAATGGCAACACAGATAAATAAAAATGGTTACTAAATAATTGACATAATTAAATATTTTATTTTAGCAATATATATCATATTTCCAATTATACATTTGAAATTATAATATACATATATCAAAAATTATACATTGAAATTAACACATGGAATTAACGTTCCATCATATCCCTGTGCTACAGTGGTCGGGCACTATCCTAGAACAAGATTCCGATTTATTTGACTAGTATGACGAATCCTTTTTATGTCCGTTGTTAAAATGACATTTCCTAAGTTTTATCGGCCCGCATTTCATATCAGGAACCCTTAAACTTCCCGGTAATGGTTTTTTTCGGAATTTTACATGTGGGGTGTTGGGGTCTGAGTCATTCTAGGATTAGGTGATACTTTGAGTGAAGTGAAGATTTAGCCATCGCTTCTTCAGGCAACTCAGTCATTGTGCGTAAAGCAGCTAATGCTGTTACGGGTCTGTATCCTTGATCATGGTTAATAGAAGTGATTGTCCATCGTTTAAGACCCATCCAATCTTACGATTATTCTTGGTCTTCTCAACATCCTTAATTATCTTATCAAAGTTAATCTTCGCCATGCCGTGGAAATTAATTATGTGCTCGGTGGTGTCCTTGTTCAAAGTTAATCCTTTTGCTTTCAAGATGTAAGCAAAACTCGAGTCATTCTTCTTTATCCGAATGGCGGTAATGTATTTAGGACCCGTGCACAAGGAAACTGATCAGCTATAGGTCTTCAGGCCCTATTTCATCCGGTCAGGTTTCCTAAGAATTTTCCAGTATCAGGAATGATATTCGCCTTAACGTGCTGTGAAAACACACTTGTCGGTATCACCAAAGTAAAAGTACACGCTGACCTAAGAAGTCGGAGGAGATTAATATAGTTCCACTCTCTACGTAGAAGCCTGTGGTAAAAGGACGCAACAGCAGTACATTGTGGCCTTTGCTGTTTTTATTAGTGAAGCTCGGTATGTGTGAGTTCAACTAGTATTGTTAATCATTGGCCCTGACCGCTATCATATGTAATGAGTGTTATCTAACAACTTAAGATCCAGCTCAATCTTCCAATTAATTGACCCAGACCATGAGCGTAACTCGTGCTACGATGTCTTCATTCCTTTGGAATAATTAGGGTGTGTTGAGGCTCATTTTTCGGCGCCCACAATGAATTGAGAAGATAATTAGCTATATAAAGGTACGCTTCCAGGGAGTGTGAGCTATTCAATATTGTCTTGGATCAACGCGTGGTAGCCCAGGATCAAATGTGGTCGTTGGTGGAAATCTTTGCAGGTATTGAAGGAATTGTCTATCACAAGACTATTATCGGTTATACTTCATCACGGTAACATACCCGAAAAGACCATCAAAGTCCTTCCATTTCAAAGAATGTTTTCAAACGTCTATTCCCGGTGGGCCCAAACGACTGTCACTTCCTGAAGCGAGTAAATTTCCATATTTCAGGTCTTTTTAATCTCATAGCTTTCTTTAATCAGTCTAATGTCTAACTCTGGACGCTGGACAGTAATAAAAGTCGTCTTTTAACATATGCGTTGAATTGGATGCCGTGGGGGATGTCTGCTATTTGCTTAAAAAATGAGCCACAATGCGCTGCATGTTTCTAACTAAGGCTACAAAAGAGAAATATTAGCACGATTGTCCATGATCGTGCAAGGGACAGAAACAGGAATAGTGAAACAGAGGGGTCTTGGGTGGTAACACGGAAACAATACGAGAGAAACCAGTGGAAATAAGTTGGGGGAGATTGCATTTCGTTGACAGAAACATTTTTCTTATGAGTAGGAAGAAGTGTCACCTACACTTTTTACGAGTTTTCGTGTGGTGCCCGCCTTTGAAAGGGTTTTGTTTTCTGACATTAAAGGTACATATATGAGTTGTAAAGAGAGGGTCTCAAGGTAACTTCAAATATGGGAAATGCACTTGCTGGTCAGAAGGCGGGGTGGATTAAGTATAGACGAAGGGTTCCTGTAACGGCCTCTCCCCGTTACGAGAGGCTTCCCTAACCTCTTTAATTTTCGCAGTTTTGCAAGTTCATATTTTCCAATGGAATTGTGACATTATCTGCCTCAGCTTCCTCAGTTCGCTGTTTCGTCGTTGGTCCGTTTACAACATGTGACCTACAACCATCTTTTTTCGATTTTCGTCCAAATGGTAATCGCACATTCCCCATTATTCTATAATTACTTCATAACCCTTGTGAACTTGTAATCCGCTTCATTGGCCCATCACAATGGTCTTACTGAACCTTATCCAAGACTTGACACGCCATGTGAGACTTTTTCTAAACCTTCCTTGCATGCTTTGTATATGACCCACTCGGAGCGATACAAAACGCAAACCGTGGAAGAGACAAGACAATCTTTCTTACATGGTTGTTTCCAGTTGGAGGAGGGGGTCGTCTGTTATTTCAGTTCTATCATTTTTTCATTAACGTTGAGTTGACGGCAAGCTAAGAACTCATTAAGGTCAAAGGGTCCGTAGTCTTCAGCTGGAATTTCAACGTAACCGTCAGGTCTTAGATACCTGTTTTTGATTTTAAATTTACGCTCGCCACCATTCCTTGCATGTTCGATTCGCCGACCCTTATACATCTCCATGAACGTGAGCCATTTCACACCATCATACGAATAGTTGGAATCATCAGTACGTCCTATATGGGCAAGTGTATTTTCCAGGCATGAAGTGCATTTTATATACCATGAACGATAATGCAGCAATGGTAGAACAATCAAGCAGGCAGTCAACTTTATGATCCTTAAGGAAGATACCTCTGAATTTCTTACTTTCGTTTGAATTCGAAGAATATATAACAATTGGAACGCAGTACGTTGTACATTCTTCAATGATATTCAGTAATCCTTATTGTTTAAATGTTGATACCAACCGTTCAAACTCAGCCTTATAATGACTGTCGGACATAACGCATGTGCTCAAAAGGATATCCTAATTCTGGAATTTTTCCCTTGTAATTTATATTCTCTCAGAGGGTAAAGAAAGGAACGGTACAGGAAAGAATCCCCTTTAGAAATCCTCACCTGTAATAACCCTCATGCAACTTAGGGAGAGTTTTTTCAGCGCAACAGGGCAATAACACAACAATTAACGGTGTGTTCCTTAAAATGGATATTGTGGTTAGTCGGTCATCAGTTTATAATTTTTGTTCCATACGTTTCAGCAGGATTGGGGAAGATTTTAATGGAAGTGGAGGTAGGTCGGGTCAGGGGTGCAGCTTTGCTGTAAACTAAACGTGATTGTCCGAACTTTTAGCCAATTTGATGAGCTGAGACACTAAATATATTAGTTTTCCTTGTGTTTTTACAGCAAATACTGAAATATATAGTTTGAGAAAAAGATACGAGACGGGACACTTCTCATACTCTCTTGGTTGCTGATCCAGGATCTCAGTTTGAATAGTTTCAGTCCGACCGTTACGGCTAAATTGCTTCAACCACGGTGATGTAATTGTCCTATAATTCTCTCCTCACCCGACAGTCATTGCATAACTAACATACTCACTGGTAGAAAATATAGAGGAAGCAATGTCAGTTTTATGCATCCCTACCACTTCCTCATATTCAAGCTTTATCTGATTATAGGTATTTTACGATGCCGTAATGAAAGGTAAATGTATTTCATTTGACGTTGTGAGCGAAAAAGCGTCATCCGTGTTGGAACTTTTGATTTTTCTATCATAAAACATTGGTGATTTTTCGCCCTTCTATTCCATACTTCACGTCGCATACTCCACATTTAATATGCATGCAGTCATGCTGGTGATGGCCCTGTTTATCAGCTACTGTCTCATTGTCACATAATGTACATACTTTAAGGTACTTGCACGTGAGGTCTTTATGCAACTTAAGACATTCCGCATTATAGAAATCCCGATTGCATTTCTGTGCCTATGTTAATTTCTTTTGCATTTTTATTTTTTGATAACCTATGTTTTTGACATTTTTAGCTTATCCTCCTACAATTTCAAAATGATTTTCATATCCACATTAATTTTTTAAATGGTGCTATTATATAATTAAGAACATCTCTATAAAAAGACTGGTCCCTTGATATTCTTAGGTTCTACACTGCCTAGAGCTAGAGCGTGTGATGGATACTCCAGGAAAGGATATAAATAAATGGGTTATCCCTCGGAATCATATCCTAACCTTACAAACGAGAGGTTAAGTCCCTATTTCTTGTTTCGTGGGGTTTAAACATTAATCTCGAGTTTACCGAGTGCTATGATCTTTAGTATAAATAACAAATATCCTACTCAAGCCTAATTTTTTTCCTCTATTACAGCCAAAATCGTCCAGCCTTTAGGGGAAAACTTCATAAGTCAGACGCAACAGAGTTGCGAGCTCTATTAACCATTGAGTTTCATTGTAGACAGTTAGGCGATAAAAACTATTTATTTTAAGGCGCAGTTTGAGCCTGGCATTTTAGAAGAACATGAGTGTGGAGCTTAGTGAGGCATGGGCAGCTATAGGCTTCGGAATCCGCATCCTAACTAGCTGGTTGTTTATTTTCCTATTCTCGTTTTATTATACAAAGGTGTACTTTAATTGACGTAGGGGTGTATAAAAGTTCACAAGACGAAGGGTCAATGGGAACATTAACCATAGTGGCTCGTAGGGAAAGGTTGTGACATATCTGAACATTTCTACACAATATCATCCAACATAGCCTGGTGGATCACACTCGAGACCTGAAAGAGAGGGTGTCGTGAGAAAACGCGTCCGATAAATTAATTTGAGACCAGATTTGCTCAGAGGAAATCTATCCATTCACAATGAGGATAATTCGTATATGGAATTCTGGCCCTCTCATTTCCTATCCGTAAAAAGGAAACCTGCACGGAGGGTATATTCCTAGATTGTACTATGGTTCCTTGTACCTGTTCTAATCACACTTGGTTGTTGTACTGTGAATGACAGCTACTTAACACATCGTTTTATAAGTCTTGAGATACCATTAATAGAGTCCGTCCTGGTGTCGATTACGTACTCTGAAAAGACGGATGAGCTAGATCGATGATCCTGATTTTTACAACGTAGATCTTCACATGTTTACCTTTACAACTACTGTAGAAGAAAGGGTTGCAGGTGGGCTTTCATCAACCTCCTACCTCCACGTCATGTGCGTCATGAAACACCGGGTCTATAACGTGGAAGGGCATCCCGCAAAATGCTCCGTCATCTACAATTCCGTCCTGTATGTCCTTTCTGTTGTGTCTGAGCTATTATTCCTGGAAAAAGAATAGGAAAAATCAATAAACAATCTGTGATTAAATTATAAAAAGTAACTAATTATGTACAAATATTTTTCCAGTAAATAATTTTTCAAGAAAATAATAATAGTATGATGAGATAGATTGTAACTTGAGCGCGGAAAGATAAATCCGAAGTTGGGGATATTAAACGTTTCAAGATAAGGCGGGTGGGGGACTCTTTCATAGTGTATTTGGAGATTCTTTGGATGCATCAATGTTTAAGTCTGATTGTTTACGGCAAGCGGTTGTGGGAGGATGGATGTTCGTGAGATTGAAAATAGGAGAAAAAGAAAATGAATAATATCATAAACATGCGAATAACATACTAATAGTATTGTAAGCGAGGCATTTTTCAGTAATGGGTTATGCAGTTAATAATAGTAGGAGATTAATTAGATCATAACTACAGTATATCTTCGGAGAGAGGTCCGAAGTGGAGGATAATTCGTTTTCAGATAAGGGGGAGGGGGGCTATCTTCATGTGTATTTGGGAAGATATCATTGGGAGTGGCATTGGTGTTATTGTCTGGATTGGCGACGTTTTGCACGAGCGGTTCTAAGCTCAGTCCAATCAGTCTTCTCTTAACAGGGCCTAATTGCATCACGGCCACCTCGACTTTGTTGACTTTGTTGACTTCTTCGTTTTCACCGCCAGTTTCAATATTAGCAAACTGTAATGAAATAGCATTATAAGTATATTTATATTTATTAAAGGTAAATAAATAAATATAAATAAGGATAAAAAAAAAAAAAAAAAAAAAAAAAAAAAAAAAAAAAATAAAATAAAAAATATCTTTGTTATATTCCGACGTGACTAATGGAATATAGATAACTTGCTTAAGAAAGCGGTTAAGACTCTAGAGCAAGCCAGCCGAATCCTAATTATCAAACAACCGGTTTGGTGATTCACAGAAATAAAGTTCAAATAATTTCTCTCACGCTTCAAGTACCGCTCGAGCACATATTATTAATTTGAATAAAAATGAGGTTTAAATATGATGAAAAGAAAAACAGAATCCTAATGCAACAAAAGGGTTCCTTTGCAAGTAGTGGCGAGCAAAGAGGAATCATTCTAGATGTTGATTATAGTTATAAGAAGTTTACGAAGATCATAGTTGGAGTGGCTTGGGAAATTGAAGAGGGGTCATTTCAAGGAGTTTTAAAAGGTAAAGAATTAGGAAAAAAAAAGAGCGATGGGATGAATGTGATAAAGTTTAATGGATGGAAGGGTCTCAAAAAGGAAAGGGTATGGGGAAATTGTTGTAAGGGGATAATAAGGAATGCTATAAGTTGGGATTAAGTTAAGGAGAAGAGGAAGGGGGGGTTTTTTTAAATGACAAGTTGGGGAGGGATAGGGATGAAAAAAAGGGGAACTTGTACAAAAGGGAAGGGAAGTTTTTTGTTTTGTGGAAAGAAGGGTGTGGAAAGGGGTTTTTAAGAAAGAAGAATAAAAGGGGGATTTTTTTCATAGAAATATGAAGTGGAGATGGGGGCCTTACTTACGTGACCATGAAATTGGGGGGGGGGAATGGTTGGGAAGAAGAAGTTTGAAGGGAATTCATCAAAAATCTGCAAAACATTGACAAAAAAACAGTATTGGGGAAAGGGAAAAGGAAAAAGTTGGGATAGTAAAAACGGCATGGTTGGGGTTTTCACGGTGTTTAAGGAGGAAAGAGGACATTTTTTGGGGCAATGAGGATTAATTTGGTGGGTGAAGGGATTAACAGGTGTGTTAGAGTGAAAAAAAAAGGTTTTGTGAAAGAAAAATGGTAAACGCGGTTAGATAATTTGAAATGTTGGGCGGAAATGATCAAAAGAAATTTGGGAGGCCCGGAGATGTCATATACAAGGGGGATATGAAAAGTGTGGTTGTAAAAAAAGGTATATTCCTGAAAGGATTATACTAGAGGGGCAGTTATAGTGGCCTTACATAAGGGGGTAAGGAGATAAAGGAGAAACTGTTAGGATTAAAAGGGGAATTAGATCAACGGTTGTTGGGAATTAAGAAATAAGTTCATCTTTCTCTCCGCTTCAAGTAACGCTCGCACATATTCCTCATCACTATCCGTAGATATATCAAGATCAACTTCATTAGTGTTCACTGGTACAAGAATGGGTATTTCGTTCTCGGTCGGTTCAACCACCTTACGCTGAGTAAATATAAGAGAAATGGAAGTATGTATGATGATAGGTGAGTATTATATATATATATATATATATTATAATTTAATTATATATAATATAATAGTATAATAGTAGTTAGGTATAATAAAAGTAATATTAATATAATATTTATATCGTACTATAATAATATAATAATAATGGTAATAAATAATTTAATACCATCAACTTTACCCTTATTGCCATGGTTTGGACAGCATTTCTGTCTTCGGGGGGCCATCATCAGCTTCGACCTGCCTTTTCATAGGCTGAGCCAACAAGGAGGCAGCTTTTCCAATAATTTCACCTCTCCCTGGTGGCGACTACTATCGTACGAGCGACGGATAATACTGATACAGGTTCAAACATACAAATCCATCTGAAAGGGTGGCGTTTGTGAAAACTTCGATATATTTTGATTATTGTGGTGCAGCCATAATTTTTTGTTTCTTCTACAATTCTTGATATCAAATATCAGTAAAACACTTGAAACAGAAATGTATAATTTATATAACCTATATAAAGGCTATATATATATAATATAATATATATAATATATATATAAATATTATATGCCTATCAATATCACCCACTATAAACATATTAACAATTAGAGAGGTAATGGTCAAAATATTGAGTTAAAGCAGTAAACATGGTTAAAGCAGTAAAGCAGAAAGTTAAAACAGTAAAACAAGTAAAACAAAGCATTACTATTAGATAACCTTTGATGCTAGGTAGTCACCTTCTATTGTGATTGAACTGGATTTATCTACAGTTAAGGTAACGTAATGATTAATAAAAATAAATAGAGTAAAAGCAGTAAAAACATATGAGTTTAATAAGCAGTAAGCAGAAAGTTTAAAGCAGTGAAAATGGACAGGAAAGGGTTAGGAAGGCGAGTAAAGCAGTAAAATCAAAAGCAATCACTATTCCTTTGATGTCTATGGTAGCACCTCATATTGATGTTATCTGATTTACTTGATTTTAGGTCACGTAAATCGTTTATAATCATATGATGTTTAATAGCATAAAACATTATGAGTTAAAGCAGTAAAACAGTAAACAAAAGCCATACTAATCCTCTTAGGGATGATAGGTACACCTCTAATACTTGATTTACTAGAGATTATATAAAACTGCTTATAATGGTATGTAAGGAGGATATAAATGTTTTTAATATAATTTTATGTAAATTTTTTAATTAAAATAAATTAGATATGATATAAATCAGCTACTACATTCTGGGTTTTTTCTTCTACATACAATTTTTAAAATTTTATGAAATTAAAAAAGTAATTAAAGTAAAGAATTAATAAAAGAATAAATAAATGTTAATAAATATATGAGTTAAGCAGTAAACTTTGAGAGGTTGAGAAGACCTTCGAAGCTGAACCATTGTCAAATAAATCGTGAGTCATCAAAGAATGAAACCATCTATTATAGGTAGACATCAACAGTTGAAGACATTAAAATATCAGTGTGAGTGGTCATAATGTTGTATATTGAAAAGTGACTGTGGGTGAGTGTAAGTGGTAAGTGTCGATGGTTGGGTTGTGAGTGAAGTGCCATGAGGGTGAAAGTGTTCTATGATGAGTGTAATGTCTATGGATGTATAAGTGGTATAAGTGGTTAATATGGTTGTAATGATAGTGGAGATAGAAGTAGTGTTTCTTGGCTATGTTGTGTGTGGTGTATGTATGGGGTGTGTGTGTTTGTGGCGAGAGGATGAGTGTAAGTGACAAGGTGGTCTATAAGGTTAGCGATACAGAGTGTATACTTATGGGCGTAGGTGTGGGATGATGACTAATAAATGGTGAAGTGGGGGTGTGTGTGTGTTTGTGTGTCATCATGTGCGTGTGGTTGTGTGTGTGTGTGTGTATATCTGTACATGCATAGATTAGTATAGATAAAAAAATTGCTAACTATAACTAGGAAGCATCATGAACGAACTTGTAAATATTATGCGAATGCGAAATCCTCAATACCAGCTTATTTACTCGTAGGGTAAGATCACCCAGTATTAGGGCTATTTTCTAGGCTCAGCGTAGGCTAGAAAAGGCTTGGAAAAAAGTGGCACTCACAGTTGCACTCACTTGACACTATGTGGCACTCACTTGCACTCATCATTGCCACTCACTTGGCACTCATTGGCACTTCGCAGACTCGGCACTCCAACAGTGCACTCATACTTATAGCTCAGATAGAATCAACTAATAGAAACACCCTTCCTATGATATATTTATATATATATTATTAATAGTAGATGTAGGTAGGTGATAGAAGGAGAAAGCGGATGGTAATAATATATTATATTAATATATATACAGTATTATATTATATTAGTAATATAGGGTAGTATCATAGTAGGGTAGGTATAGTTATATATAGTATATATAATTAATAGATGATTATATGAGTTTTAAAGGGGAATAAGGTTTAATAGGGGGAATAGTTTAGGTTGAGTGTTGTTAGGGAAGGTATGGATTGCTAGGGGTTTTTGTGTCGAAAGAGTGCGTCGAGTTGCTGAGGGACTGATTGGTGAAGATAAAGGTGCGTTTAGTGAGTGGTAGAGGATGTGTGGATCAAATCTTTACAATTGATACAATGATTGAGAAATGAGGGAGAAAGAAGAATAAATTGTATTTAGGTTTTAATGGATTTGCAACAAGAGCCGTATGATAGAGTTAATAGGGAAGCGTTTATGGCAGGTGTTTATTGATATATGGTGTTGGTGTAGGCTTCTGAATTGGAATCAAAAGTATGTACTGCACGATAGTCGACGCGTGTGTAAGAAAAATGTGTGTCAATGTGGATAATGATGGTTTAGAGATTAAATATGCTCGGAGTAAAGACAGGGTTTGTGTATAATGACTCCTTGGGTTTATTCAATTTGTGTATATGGATGGGGTTATGAAAGAATTTGAATGGTGGGGATGGCAGGAAATGTGTTAGAATGGTGGAGAATGGAGTTTGAGTGGGAGGGTGCCCTACCTATTATAATGCGGATATATTGGTTCTGTGTGGCGAAATCCATGAAAGAGGTTTGTGAGAGGATTTGATAGGATGAGATTTGGCGGTGGTGTGGAAAGGAGGCGGCGTTTGAAGGTAACGTGGATAAGAGTAAGGTTATGGTTGTGGATGAGGACACTCCTCAGTGTTGTATAGTTATTTAATGACTGGTTCAGGGCAGCATAAGAACATAGTAAGTGCTGAGTTTTTAAATATTATAGGAGTATATATAGTTGGGGAATGAGAAGGGGAACGCGCCCGATGCAGAGTGTAGTAGGAAGTTTTGGTTGAATGGCAGGGAAGGGTGGCTGTGCAATTAGAATCGTTGGTGGAATGCAAAGGGACTAGAGTCTTGAGTGTGCTAGGGTCTTACATGAGGGTATGTTGTTACCCTGTGTTAATGGTAATGGTAGTGAGACTATGGGTCATGCTAGGAAGTATAGAGCTAAAGTTCAATGTGTTCAGGATATATCAATCTTAGGGGTGTGCTAGGTGTGAGAAGAATTGAATAAATGATGAGGAATGACGTATTAGAGAGTGGTGTGGTGTGTGAAGAAAGGGGTTAAATGAAAGAGAATAAATGAAAGTATGTTGAGATGTTTGGGTGTCATGGGTTGGAGAGATTGGGAATGAGTAGCCGGTTGGGGGTGTAATGCGCGGATGGTGATAAGTGAGAGAATAGTGTGATTGGGAAGACCGACCGGCTGGGAGACTCGAAGAGAAATGGGTGGATTGAGTCAGTAAGTGAATGTCTGAAGGAGAGAAATGTGATAGTTTGGCAGAGGCAAGAAAAGGAATGAGAAGGACCATGAACCTAGGAGAAGATTATGGGCGGGGTTTTGATAATAGGGGTGCAATGGTTTTGGTGCCCCACCTGGGGCCAGGGGATGAACCTTACAGTGTGACGATTGTACCATAAAGTGAGGGTCCGTTCTGCGGTCCATGATGCTCTAAGGGTGGATTTTCTGTCTTGACGAGCTCTTCCAACAATTAATGGTACATGGAGTGGGGCGGGTTAAGCTGGGCTTTTCTTTTACGACGTTTTGTCATGATTCTCCGAACTAGCTTTTCTTTTTCCGTAACTGTCTTGTACAGCACCATTACCGGAGGTCCCATCTTGGGGCAAAGAGGAAGTGAAAAAAAGAAAAGAAAAGGAAGATATATCACTATCTAAGTATAGTAGGGGTATATTATTATATATGTTAGGGTATAGTAGATAATATTATTATATTACAGTATTATTCCTATCTATATTATTTCCACTATTTGAGGTAGTGATAGTAATTTAATATATATATATATATATTTATATATTATATATATATATATTATTAGGCCTACGCTATATATAATATATATCATTATTAATAATATATATAGATATATGAATGAAGTATATATTAGTAGTATATAGGGTAGATAATAAATAAATAAGTTACACCTGAATGAACAATGCTTTCTCTGCTTAAAATGTTGGTAATAAATATTTCAAAAGTTGAATCTTGAGGGCTTTTAGCACAGATCATCGACAGGTATTATTTACTAAAAAACTCTAATGCCTAATAATAGTGGTCCTGTGTATGGGTTGTTGATAACGATGTCAGTTGAGAATCAGCTTTTTTGTATTTTTAGATTTGTTTCTCTTCGATTCGCACACTCCATGTTAATAATGCTACACAAAACGAGATAAAAATAGATGATTCCACGTTTTTTGTCCTTCGGAGAGTACGGTTATATTAGAATGCATTAAGAGAAAAGTATTAAGGTCCATAATCAAATACATTATTAAAATATTGTAAATGGTTATAAATTGGTTATTTATTTACAAAGTTTAATTGAGTAATACTTTTATTGAATTAACCTCCTCTATATGTACAATATCCTGTACGAAACCTTCTAAAAACGAAAAAATATAAAAAACTCTCTAGAAGCAATCAAGTGTCAGGATTTCAGAGAGGATGCCAGATAGCATTTTATAGTATAATATAGTATAATATATAATATATATATATATTGATAATATAATATATATATATATATATTATAAGAGTATTAGGTATATTATATTATATATATATATATATATATTAGGTATAGGCGGGTTAGTAGCCCCTACCTATACCTATATTAGCCACAGTAATGATTATAAAATAAAATTTGGCTTAGTTTATAAATAAATTATATTAGTTATCCCCTCACGTTTGTCTTCGAAATCTGTGTTAAAGATGTGCAATATATCATATCAATACATTATATATAGTTGTAAATGTTCTATACTGGAAATGCTATTTATTTTACAAAGTTTTAGAGAATAGTGTATATTTGAATTTAACTCCTATGTGTGCAATATGCTGCCTACCGAAACTATTTAAAACGAAAAATTTATAAAAACTCTTTGGTTATTAAACTGACTCCAGGATTTTGCAGGAGAAGGATTGGTAGCAACAGAATTGGAAGGAATAGTATATAGTATAGTTTGATAGTATATAATAGTAGTAAATATAATATTACTACTGATTTTTACTCAGAAGAATATATTGTATTACTATATATTATATATATTATATATATGAAGAGAGAGGAAATATATATTATATGAGTAGATTACACCGTCACTAAAGTAAAGGGGGTTATATTGTTATTATATAATAGGTAAGTGAAATAAATAAATTGAACTATGTTAATAATAATTATATTGTTGTTACCAGATCTGGGAGAAAAATTAATTTATTATATTCTGATATAGGAAGTGAAAATATAATTAATAATTATTTATTTTTATTTAATTAAAATATGTTAAATATGGGTATTTTTATTATAAATTTGAAAAAGCTATTGTATTATAACTTCAGGCTTTGGATGGTTAGATAGGTGGAATAGTTTAAACGTTTGGGATAGAATATAATAAGGGCATATGGAAGCTTTTGAAAATCTCGAGATGTCTTGTGTTTTAATTCTAGAAATGCCTTTAGTGCACCTTTAAGGTTTGAAGAGCGAAGTATATACTATGTGGCGAGAATAGAGCACGTGTAAAGAAATTTGTGGTACATGGCACAGACCATGGCGCAGTATATGATGTAAACAAGTATTGCCTTTTACAATATTATTAAAAAACCAACAAATAATACCTGAGATATACCATATGATAAGGTGTAGTAAGTTATATGATAAATAATATAATATATATTATTATCTATATATAATAATAATATAAATATATATATTGAGTAAGACAAATATTAAATGATAATATTATATGGTAGGTGAGGTAATTATAGATATAATAATAAACTACTACTATCGTAGTAGTACTACATAAGGGTATGATAATACTTTATTATAGTGATATACCGGAAAGTGAGAGAGATGAATTTGAAAATATAGTATGCGTTCCTCGGAGAATCACTTAAAATACCTTCGGTACTACGGGCAGTATTTAAATAAAAACAGCGTGTTTCGTAAAAATATAATACTTGCCTTGAACTCTCGTTGTTTTTCAAAGTTAAAATATTACAACGTATGAAAGTACACATACCTTAGCTATTGGCCTTTCTACTTTGCGGTTATTTGTGCGTGGTTCTTTGCTACGATTGCGACGGACTCCGCGGAACACTTGTTAAATAACGCGACGATTTAAACGCGACAACGACGAATGAATCTTTTGCGCGAATTTAATACGCGACGAACGCTACGGATGAATTTGCTGATTCATCGGGCTTCCCGACCGCGACGAACGCGGACGCCAATTGCAAAATATAATTACAGTTACTGCTAACAAGGCGCTTTATAAAACAAAATGGCGGCGCAAAGTCACACAGGTTGTTGCCTTTTTTAAAAAAAAATAAAAAAAAAAAAAAAAAAAAACAAACTAAATGAGAAATAGAAATCTACAAAGACTAAAAAATCTCACAAAAAACACCCATGAAGGTATAGCTGAGTAAAAATATGCGGCCCCCAAAAAAGTGTCAAGGTCTAGGATACTAAAAATACCGTTGGTCAAAATGACCAACGGTCAAAAAGGGGGCGGAGCTACGTTGTCCGGAATGTGTTTCCTACTACTCCCGTCCCTCATCTTCCGATGAATACCATCTTTATGCTTTGACACACAGTGTGATTGATATTTTAATAAAAATTAAGTAAAAATATTAAATGTTTTTAATAATTTTATGTGATGTTTATACAAATATAATTTTAATCGCTTAGTCAACGGATTACAGATGACAGGGGAGTGGTAGGGTGGGTGGCTTATTAGCGTTTGACCTATTAATCAATTGACTAATTGATATGTTTAATAAAAAATTCATTAGCTCGCATGTATTGCGCCTGAGGGTGCAAGCGTCAGTTTCGAGCCGGTTAGCGCCAGCCGGCACGCACGCACTCGCATTGTCCCTTCACGCAACAAGTTAAACAAAATAGGACTGATTATGATGACCACTAGTACCACAGTTAGAGGGTTGAAACCGGAGTATTTGATCTCAACACCCATCATTGATATGACATACATCATGAAAGTCAAAAGCAACTTTTGGATTTAAGCACCTCACGACACCGGTTGTGGTTACGGTTCCAACAACGGCTCAGGCTCCTATTACGGATAGCACCTCTTCGATGTTCTGCTCAGGCTCCTACTCCGACTCCTACTCGCACCGCAAGGCGCGGTACATCTTCAAACTCAAGCTCCGGCTCCCGCGCTCCGGCTCAGGCCCCGCAAACTCATGGAAGTAGTAGTAGTAGCAGTAGCAGTAGTAGTAGTAGTAGTAGTAGTAGTAGTAGTAGTAGTAGTAGTAGTAAGTGTAGTCACTAGTTCACTCAGTAAATAGTAGTAGTAGAATATTTCAAGGGAAAATTTAGTCTCCAAAAAAAATCATAGTTGGGAGGGTGTAACCCCATGGCCCATACGGGGTATACCTCCATACGTAACCTCGTCGTCGTCTACAGCAACAATAAAATAAAAGTAGTAGTAGTAGTAGTAGTAGTAGTAGTAGTAGAATATTTCAAGGGAAAATTTAGTCTCCAAAAAAAATCATAGTGGGGAGGGTGTAACCCCATACGGGGTATACCTCCATACGTAACCTCGTCATCGTCTACAGCAACAATAAAATAAAAATAACAAGCAATAAAAATGCCAAGTTGCAAAGGGATACGGCCTATCTTACACCCGCCAAAGAAATTATAGTGGGGAGGGTGCAATCCTATATGGGGTTTGCACCCATACGTATTATCGTCTTCGACGAACTGACACTACCAACAATAAAAATACCGTTTCAAAGGGACACGATCTTTCCAACACTCCCTAAATGGAGGGATAAATTTACAACTTTAAAAGTGGGTACAGCCTTTGCGGGGCTGCATCCATAATTTACAGCGTCTAAGACGAGGTCACAACACCACCACCTATATACCACATTTCAAAGGTATAGAGCTCTCTAACGCCAACTAAAGGGGGATGGAAATTTAAACTTTAAAAAGGGAGCTACAACCCCCACGGACCAACCAAGAATACGTAACCTAGTCGTAGACGAGATTACGTCATCAAAAGTTGGGGTACCAAATATCAAAGGGATACAAGCTCTCTAACACCCTCTAAAGAGAGGGATAAATTTATTTTAACATTGAGAACCCAAACCCATCCATTTACATATATATATATATATATTATTATATATATATATATACTTACTGAAATATATTAATAGATACTATATTTTATATATCACTAACGCTATTATAATACTTTCATATATAACTATGTATAATATATATGTAAATTTAGAATACAGATATTCGTATAACATATATATTTATATATATATATATATTATAGACGTTGCTATTCCTTGGAAATCTGGTTTTAATAATGAAAAGCAGTACCAAATCTCTAAACATTTATAAAATAAATAAAGTCTTTATGAAATATTTGTTTTATTAACATTTATTTGTAGTTTGACAGCGTTACATTTATGATTGATCTTGATTGCAATAACTTTCGACGTTTCGGGAAACTGAATATTCCCATCATCAGGACAAATTACAATATTACAATGTATAATAAATAATAGTAAGATGCTTGGTGGCAATATGATTAGAGACCTATTTAGAGACCTTAATCTGTTTCTCGTAAAATAAAAGACCTTTCTATTTAAATTTTGCTTTTTATTTTTTTTACTAAAGGGAATACCCAAGGGTATACCAACCATGGCTAGAGCGGGCTCTCTTCGGCCTTCCGGGTAACTACGGGGTAGGACTAATTCCCCCCCTCCGGAGGGTCTCCGGAACCCCGCTCTTTGGTATTGGGTCGCGGGGGTTCCTCCGCCCCTCCCTACGGGGTATGGAAAACGTCCCCCCCTTGTTCCCCGTCCGGCTCGAACCCCCTACATTGCCGTGTAAAAACTTTTATCAAATAATATATATATAATATATATACTATTGTCCCCTTGCCTCCTAAAAAAAAATAGCCAATATTATTTTATTTATTTATTTTTTAATTTTTTTTTTACATTTTCCTAACTAAAATTTACAAGGATTCCAAAAGTATTCCTTTTCGCCTTAGCTATTGTAGTTTTGAGATATGTTGTTTTTTTTTTTTTTTTTTTTTATACAGTTTCCGCCAATTACAAAGCTCTGCCAGTTCCAGCAATGATTTCCTTTCCTGTAGCTATTGTAGTTTTTGAGAATGGATCATGATAGTTGTGCTTTAAAAAAAGACAGCATTTAGATATATAGTATATATATATTATATATATATATAATATATATATATATAATGATATATTATTATTAATATATATATATAATATATATATATAATACTATATATATATATATATATATATATATATTATAGTATATATATATATAGATATATTATATGATTCGACTGTCATCGAATGTGGACGCGGTGGAA
>JABUQX010088537.1:25000-67500 GCA_015478945.1 Trachelipus rathkii
CTTACAACCGGTCGATTTCCAGCACACTCACCACAATATATCCTTTCAACCAGCCGACTATTATTCATCCTTTAAATAATGATCAAACCGTCTCACTGTACCCTTGTTTAATCTCTATTAAGCATTTTTTCACCACCATACAACTCCATTAATGGCGTTCGAATCTCACGTGTTACTCAATACTTCTCACCACCTGACACGCTCCAAAGATTGTCCATCTGAACAAACACGCCTCTAAGATTGCCCATCTGACCACATTGTAGTTTAGATCAATTCCTCTTATTCCAAACCATAGTTTCATTACTATACATTAGCACAGGTAACAACATACCCTCATGCAAAACCAAAACGCACTCAAAGCTTAGTCCCTATACAGTCCACCAAGGCATTTCATTGCACAGTTACCTTATCTACCCATTCCATTCTCAACTTCTCTACTAAACTCTGCATCATCCGTTCCCTTTTCATTCAACATGTGTCCTAAATAAAATTTAAACAGTCACTATATATCCTAAATATCAAAAAACCATCTAACATAACTTCCATCGCGGACGCCCCTCACTCACTGCCATAACCATATTCTAACATTACTTCAAACCCTTATTTTTAGACACAATGCCAAACCACTCTACCAATCCTCTCAAAATATCTTTAGATTCACCTCATAAAACCAAGTCATCCGCATGTAATTAGTAGGGTACCCTCCACTCTCCTAATTCTCCATATTCTAACCGTCCCCTTCACCCTACCTCTATTCTTCATAACCCCGTCCATATAAAAATTGAATAACCAAGGAGACATGAACACATCCCTGCCCTCCGCTCTTAATATTAAAACAATCACTTTCAACTTCATTTTTCTTACATATGCTTCACTATTGTCATACATTACTTTTGATTCCATTCAGAGACCGCCTACCACCAGCACCAATGGAGCTTCCCTATAATCCTATCATACACCTGTTGCCAAATTTCCATAAACTTAAATTACAATTATTCCTTATCACTGATATAAAGTACTATTACTGCCTTCTCCTCCAATCCCTGAACTAACCCTCCATAAAACGCTTTTTACAACAACTTTCCAATCCATTCAATCACCATCTCTCCTCCATTCTTGATTATTTCACCAGCAATTCCATCTATGCCTGCAGATTTACCATTTTTCAACTTTCTCACTCTTCCCATTACCTCCCCTAACTAATTATCTCATCCCCAAAATATCTATTTCTTCTTGCACCATAAATCCCATGCAACCCACATCCCGATCACCTTTTCTATACTGTGATATGCTATGCAGATTTTTCGAAGTTTCCCCTCCCCACTTCCTTACATCCATTATAATCAGTTTACGAAACGCACCATCCCTATTCATTCTATGCAGATTCCCCTTATTCTCATTATTAACCTTTCGCGCATCCTTCCAAAAGAGCTTCCTATTCCCATGTAAGTTCCCATTTTTCCTCCTTCCAAAAGGTTCATTTACCATTTTTCCTTCCACATATACAAATTTTAGTCTTCCTTTTTTTCCTCCTTATATAATTCCAAACACATTTCTTTTGAAATCTCATGATTGGCTTTTAGTACATTCAACCACACCTCCCTTTTACTTTTACCCTCTTGCATCACCTCTTCAAATTCAACACTCGCTGTTAAGATTCTTACTTCCTACTTTAAGCACATCCACATAATTCTCTTGAACTTGCACTACTAACAAGCACTTCATTCATTTGCTTATAGATTTGCTAAGTTTCATCTTGTTCACATTCAACTGATTTATTTGCAAGCGCTCTTGAATACTTTCACTTATTATCTTGTTCATTTAACTTCTCACTCTTAATTCTTCCCACTTCCTTTCTTATCCCCTTCCTCTCCATTCAAGCCCCACTAACCTTTATCTTACATAAAACAACATATACTTATCCGAAAATCAGCCCTAACCCCACTCAACTAATTTAACATCCCATAACCATACTCGTTACATTCTCCTCCAATAACACAAAGTCAATCATACTTTTAACTTCAATACCATCTTCAAACCTACACCACCATGTGAGTCATTAGCATAAATGACTCTTGCGTTTGAAGAAAATATTGCTTACACACATACCTCTCTCATTACAGAAATCAATCACCTTCCTACCATTCTCATTTTTTCCCGTCACCCCAAAGCGCACCCTGTTTATAACCTTCCCTTTTTTTTGATCGCCTATCGCCCAACTATTTTATCACTCCAACACGAATCAATCTTGGAAGCTCTACTCACCCCATCCAAAACAACATTCAGATATCCACAGAAATCGAATTCTCCTCAACATCACCCTCAGATGGACCATATGTCACAACCACACATGCTTTGACCTTTTCGAACTTAAATTTAACCATTAGACTTTTAGTCTCACAACAAAGTCCACCATACTTCATTATGCCACAGGTCATTTCATCAAGAATCGCAACTTCCTCTCCCCCTCTCTTTCTTTTCCACTCCAGCGCACACACATATCACACCACACCACTCATCTGCACTGCTTCCCTTTATCTTTGGTTGAATCAAAAGAGGTGATAGTCTCCTCATCATCTTCGTCCCTTAATGAGGTGATAGTCTCCTCATCATCTTATTCCTCTGACATTCCATGAAAGCCCATACGATTCATACACTTTCGTCGAGACACGTAATAGTATTTCTACCAAGAGATAATGTGAATGGTAGCCAGACCCAACTGCCGACTGTCCACTTAGTCCCCTTCTACGAATCGCAGAACAGACTCTGCGGGAATTTTTTCTCTCCCCCTCCCAACACAGTGATATAAGGTATTGTCTGTAAGGTGTTTCTGTAAGAAGAGTGTGCAATGATGGAACGCAAAAAAAGAAAGGCGAACCATTGGGTACTATGGAATGTCATGGGATATACCCTACAAAAAAAAAACAATGAGAGGTACTCCCATCGCTTCGAGTCCACTACAGTTATCTCTGTCCATTTATGCGCCTCTTACGACACGCAGAAGCACTCGTCATGAGTATTCTTAACTCCATATAGAGATGCCCCCCATCACCTCTTTATATATATATATATAATATATATATACTTATAGATATATATATATTAATATTATATATAGTTATATATATATTATATATATATAATATAAAATATATAATATATATATACAAAAGGTTTAGTTCAATAGTCCTGCGTCAAAAACAAGAACTCCTGATTAGGTTCTGGGAAGGAAAAAGAGAATCGCAATGGTCCTTGTAGGGTCCTAAGGTTTGGGACAGAAGGAGACCTCATTACAAATGTCATTTCTGAAGAAGTTTCATGTGAGGGAAATCACGCCCTATACTTCTGTACAGGATACCTTTCTCCATGAAAAGCAGCGCTAATATAAAAAAAAAAAAAAAAAAAACGCTTGGAAAATAATCTACTGGCTATAAAGTACTCATCCGACTCCAAATTCGTATTTATACCAACTAGTATATATATATATATATATATATATATATATATATATATATTATATTGTTATATATATATATATATATATATATTATATTAAATTTTTTATATATATATTATATATATAATATATATATATTTATATATTATATATATATTATAATATATATATATATATATATATATATATATATATATATATATATATATATATATATATATATATATATATATATATATATATATATATATAATTTCATTTGTGGTACAGTTATATTATAATTTGTAAAAAATTTTGGTACTTGTTTCTTTCATCATTGAAAATGAATTGGCAATAACAAAATATTGATTATTATGCATGCTAAAATATTATACTTGAAAATAATATTTTGAATCATTTTCCATATTTTCACTATATGAATTATCTTTTATTTTCACTGAGTGTTAAGGAAAGACTTTAGTTTAAGTATCCCATACGTTTCAATCTGTTAAAAGCAAACGTTTTCTTTGAATAACTACTGTATCTTTTAGGATCCGGGATGAAAAATCCAAAAAAACGTTTTTTTTTTTGTTTTTTTTTGTGGGAAATAAGTTGAAATGATCATGTTCATAAATTTTCGGAATTTAATTTTGCAAATATTTCAATTTTTTTTGCTCTAAAATGCTCCATTTTAGTGTAGTAATAAATTTCTTTTAGACACTTAAATCAAAATTTATTTAAAAGAAATTCTATTTTGACAATCTCTGATAAGTTCTCTCAAATTATTTGAAGAAAATAAATCAAGCATGGTTGACACCACCTTACATTATATCAAAGCAGTGAATATAATCAGTCTGTTTATGTGTTTATATTTAAGGTTGATACCAAATTTGAAGCTCCTAAAACTGTTATTCATTTTTTTTATTTTTTGTATGGAAAAAAAATGAAGTGTTAGAAAACCATGAATAAACATTTGGAAATATTATTTCTGTTTCAGAAGCAAAAACATTATTAATATATATAGTATATATAATATATATATATATATATATATAATATTATGTATATATATATATATTATACCCTATATATATATTCATATATATATATAATATTATATATATATATATATATATATATATATATATATATATATATATAGTATATATATTATATATATAATATATATGAATATAATATATATATATATATATATATATAAATATATATATATATATATATAATTACTATATATATATATATAATAATATAATATAGATATAAGTATATATATAGTATATATATAGTAATATATATAATAATATATATATAAATATATATATAATATATATATATACTAGATATATATATATATAATATATATAATATATATATATATATATATATATATAGATAATATATTATATAATCCTTTTGTATTATAACTTATCTTATATAGATATAAATTGAAAGTTATAATCTATGAAGGCCACTTTATCAAAAATTGTTTTTCGAGAGTGTTAGATATCTTTTTACAACACAAATAAATTTTTTTGCCCCGCTCCGGCTCCACGCTCCAGTCCGCTCCTTCTCCGGCTCCTTTCTCCGCTCCGGCACAGCTCCGCTCCGGGGGGTGACTCCGGCTCCGGCTCCGGCTCCGGCTAAGGTTTCTGCACAATTTGAAAATTGTTCAGCACTTCTTCTGTTAATACATTTTCCCCTAAAATATTTATCTTGAAAAAAAAATTATACCCAGGATCCTTTTCCGGCTCCGTCTCCGTTTCCGGCTCCGGCTTCGTCTCCTACTCCGACTCCGGCTAAGGTTTCTGCACTATTTAAAAACTGTTCAGCCGTTTTATGATAATAAATTTTCACCTAAAAAATATTCCTTTAAAATATTTTATACTAAGGACCGTCACTGCTCCGCTCCGCTCCGGCTCCGGCTCCGACCAAGGCTTTTGTACTATTGGAAAATTGCTTGGCACGTCTTCTGGTAATTAATTTTCCCACTAAAATAAAAATTTATTGAAAAAATTAGACCCAGGATCCTTCTCCGGCTCCGGCTCCGGCTCCGGCTCCGGCTCCGGCTCCAGCTCCGGTTCTGGCTCCGGTTCCAGCTCCGACTCCGACTAAGGTTTCTGCACTATTTAAAAATTGTTCGGCACAACTTCTGGTGATAAATTTTTCAACTAAAAAATATTTCTTGAAAAAAATTTATACCCAGGATCCGTCTCCTGCTCCTGCTCCTGCTCCTACTCCTGCTCCTGCTCCTGCTCCTGCTCCTGCTCCTGCTCCGGGTCCTGCTTCTGCACCTGCTCCTGCTACTGCTCCGGCACTTATTCAGACCAAGGTTTTTGCACTATTTGATAATTGCTCAGCACATCTTCTGGTAATAAAGTTTTTCCTAAAACAAATATTTCTTAAAGAAGCCGGAGTCTGGGTATAATACACAGTCTCCGGCTCCGGCTCCGGCTCCAGCTCCAGCTCCGACTAAGGTTTCTGCACAATTTAAAAATTGTTCAGCACGTCTTCTAGTAATAAATTTTTCACCTAAAAAATATTTCTTGAAAAAATATTATACCCAGGATCCGGCTCCAGATTCTGCTCCGGCCCCGACTCCAACCAAGGATTGTGCACTATTTGAAAATTGCTCAGCAAGTCTTCTGGTAATAAAATTTTCCCCTAAAATAAATATTTCTTGAAAATATATCCCAAGAGCAGGCTCCGACTGCGACTCCATTTCTTTGACCGAGTAAAAGCCGGAGCCTGGGTTGGAGTTTGCGAAACAAAATAGACTTTCTATAATAATTAAAAAAATATATATATTTTTTGAGCCTAAATCTGGAATTGCAATTTTTTTCAGTTTTTCTGTATCTAAATTTCTGTATCTAAAAAAACCATTTAGAATTTCCAAAAAAATAATCACACCATGATGTTGAGGAGGTATTTTTCTAATAATTTAGAATTTTAGATAATAAATTTTATCTCCTCTTAAGTCACATAAAATTGGACGCTGGGAAAGAATATTATATGGATTGAAGGACTGAAAACTTATTAAAAAGATTTCATAAAAGGAAAGTTTCGAATATTTATATTGATTATTGCAAAGCATCAACTTGGAAAAATACAAAAAGCAAAATAAAAGCAAATTTTTATTTTTTTTTCAAAAGTTTTAAAATTTCAGTGAAAAAAAAAATGCAATAATTTTTTTATATTAATTATCGGGTGTAAATGAAATTTTAATTGATCAAGTTACATATCTTTTACTGTTAGCTTTATTTGTATATCAAACCATTCTATTTCTTTTCTTGACTGGTTTGGATGTTCAAAAAACATTCTTTAAATAAATTTTGTGTAAGAGTCAAGACTAAAGTGTCGCGAATTTGACGCAGAACTCTGAGGCGGCTCCGAGACATGGCAGAGGGCTAATCGGTTGGTCTAGCGAGAGAGAAGCGAAAGTCGCTTAATTTTCTCTACTCTGAAAATTTCAAATTATAGCAAGTTTTCAATTATAAGTTACCGTACCTTTTTTTATTATTATTTTTTTAAAACTTCGACTAAAAAAAAAAAAGCATTTTTATTTTTTTTACCCATTTGATATTGTACTGACAAGTGGAAACCTCAATTTCTTTTTACTTAAAACATCTCTCTGTGGTAGATTTCTTAAGGCAATAGCAGTACTCAAATTATAGAATTAAAATGCTATTATAGAGCAAACTATTAGATAGAGTAAAACATTCGAAACTCATGTTGTAATATTAAAATAAGAAATTGCGATTATCTGCTATTTTCATTTCTGCTAAAATAGATTGATTAAATATTTTGAAAGTTATTTTCAAAGTTAATTCGTGTGTCTAAATATTTTGCTTCTGATAATAAGCAGAACTTCAACAGTTTCAAAATATGAATTAGTAGTTAGTTTTAACGATATATACAAACCATAATAATAAGGCAAGAGAATTCATTAAAATGTTTGGGTTAGTGTCTAACACCTATATATGCAATTCTTTGGCCTTTGAAAGTGATATAAACATTTACCACCATGATTTAACGTATCAATATTTCAGTGATTTAGAATGTATTTTTTACATGTTTTGATGCCACTTTTTGAATTTAATTATTAGAGGTGTTTCACCCAGTGAAACATATAGAATTTGCACCGAGTTAAGAAGAAATCCGGTTAGATATATTTGCACAAACACCATTAGTGTGGGATATTTGGAGCATGGTCTCTTTTTCTGGGATCTTGTTATTTTTAGTAATGCTTATCACTTCACATATAAATTGTTTTGCATAATAAATTTACAAAAGAACTAATTATAGCGCATGATTCATTACTTTTTTCTATTCATTTTCCAACTTCATTAGTTTTCTAACCTACGCTGGAGTATTCCACGACGCTAAGCTAAATTTTTATTAAATCATACCACTGTTCGCGGTAAGACTTGGAGTCAAAATCAATATCAAGATTTGACGATTCCTTTTTTTCTCTCAGATTAAGTAAGAAAAGGAAGTCAGTGACATTAAACCATCAAAGATGTTGGTTTAAGCCTGTAAAAATGAAATTGATTAGTTACAGGAAACCAAGGCCTTGATAACGACGATTTTAGTTTGGCATTAACATTTTTTCTTGATTTTCATAAATGCTCAGTTATAGGATAGGAGTTTTTTTCAGGAGCTCAATAAGAGAAGTATTGATCACACATTTAGCCAATGGGAATAGTGAAGTTATTTGGTAGAGAAGAGGGGAAGATACACACCCCAGATTACATTTATGAGGCAAAACAAGGGAAGTCGGAGGCATCATTGAAAGAGTGTCCTCACGGGGTTGGGCTATGTGATGTTCTAAAAAATTTCTTAGAATGCAATAGCTATTTTGGACGCATACATCTTTGTAAAGAAGGATGGTTTGAATTTTCCTTCTCTAGAAATGCTGTGGCCACGCTATAAATGATAATATTTTTTTTCAATTTTGATTCAGATTAGTATAAATAGCTTTTATCCTCCATATCTAATATGGATGAAATAAAAGAGAAACATAATGTGGTATAATTAGAATTTTGTTTTCTTTCCATTTTTTGTGAATTATTATTTATGTTGTAATGCTGGCAAAATAAAAATATGAGTCTCTTCGCTCTTTGCTTTGATTAGTAATTTAGTCCTGATCTTGCTCCCAATTTTTTTTGCATATTATCGTCCAACGTGAGCATAGTATATATGAACTAAGTAAGCATATATGTATAATAAGTATGATAAAGCCATAATTTAAGCAAGGCAACTATTGATGGTTGAACTGCGTCCTAATAATCTGACCTTTATGACAGTGTGGCGAGCTAACAAAGATTAGAGGATGAAAAGATCATACGATGTTATCTATCCCTTCGCAGTCAGTACTTATGCAAGGCCTCAGGTGGGAAGGAGGAGCAGTATTGTAAGAAACGAGTCTTTTTTGATCTTTTTAATTCTGGTAATTGCTGAAGGCTTAGCAAACATCTACCTGTACATCGTTACACATACCTGTATTTGGTGAAAGAGGTGATTGTTAAGTTACAGGACCATGGAGTTTTCTTAGTATGTGGCATGGATGTGTGTGCGTTTGGGGACGTATTAAAGATGTGATTTCCTCTTATGTTAATCTTTACATATGTACGGATTCGCGTATAATAACCTTCGGCTAAAGCTTTACAAATTGGTGTCCACTTTTAAAACAAGTAGCAACTATGAATTAGTGATATTTTCTTATCACTCTCGCTTGCATTATTCGTACTACACCTTTTTCACCTATTTTCGCCACTGTAATTTGGATCTGCTGAATGCAGTCTTCTACTTCTTATACATGTAAAGGGTCCGTGCCGGCGGGTTTGAAGTGTTTTTGTGGTGTAATATATGCTTCTGAAGAGGAGAGGGAACATACTGGTTTTCTCTAAGGTATCTTTTAGTAATTGCCTTCTTTCAGGTGGAAAATTGACAGGCGTTTTGAATGAACCTGTAAAAATAATTCTCGCTCACACTCTTTTTTGATTTTTTATCCCATTTTTTTGGGCGGTGTTTATTGGCTATCTCCTCATCTCTTTTCTCTTGACTCAGGTAAAGAGAGCTGTAAGAAAGAACAAAGAAGTATCAGATAATTTGGGAAAAATGTTTCTGACATATGCGTGAGCTCGTGAAGGGAAATGATAGAGGCCTAAGTGAGGGCATTAACAAAATTTATTACCCTTTCACACTATTGATGTCTCTAGACTAATATTTTATGTAGTTTAGAGACAAAGGCGATTTTTATTTTATAATAAACAAGAGAAGCTGATATCACTTTGCATATACTCGCATTTGAAGAAGTAAGAATATATGTGGAAGATCTCTCTTGCTGATATATACTGCATGAAAAATAAATATAGAACTGAAAATGCGTCTTAGTGTTTATAGTTATACAATTAAAATAAATAAAAGAATTTGTTATTATTTAATTATTTATTTTGAATCAATTTATAAAACGAAATATAAAACTGGTATAAAACGGGATATGTAAAAAGAATGAAATGTAAGAATGAGGATTTCGCCGTACAATAGCTGTCTTTATTGCTATCGATAAGACTTCGCCCATTTCCTTTCTGATAACAGACATCTGCAAAAAAAAAAATAAAAAATTAAAAAAAAAAAAAAACAAATAAGAATAATTAACTTTAACAGGATTTTTTTTTTAATTCATTTTAATTTTAATTTTGTGTTTAGCACTTAATTAAGTTTTGTAGAATATATATATATAGCAAAAATGCTAAATAACGGCGAATATTATAGTATAAAAAAAAGGAATGCAAAAGCTAATTTTGGAAGCAATTTGAATTTACAGTATTTTCACATTTTATTTTAAAGACATTTTTCTTCGTCTATTTAATATAAAATAAAATCTTGCACCAATTTTTTGTTACATTATATTTCACAATAAGTCAATAATATATACTCTATTTAAATAGATATTTATTATTATTTAATTAAATATATATATATATCATATAATAATAATAATACTTAAGTGCAAATTAAAATTAATTTTCTCGAGTACGCATCTGAAACTCATCGCAAAGTTAAGAGGCCGGGGGGGGGGGGGCCTTTTTTTATTTTTTTTAAATATTTGTGGGCGGGGCTGTTGAGTGTACTGTATGATTGTATATCTACATTTATAATAAAATATTTTTAATATAATATATGTACTATAATATATATATTATTGATATTTATTAATATTATTAAACTTATATGCTTGACAGTATATATTAGTATATTAATATAACTTATATATATATATCTATTCCACTAGTTTATTTATATTATTTAATAATATATATATATTAAACTCGTTAATTATTATAAAAAATATGTCATTATTTATTAAAGGTTAAATATATATAATAATATGTATTTTATTTACTATTATGTATTTTTTAAAAACTATGAATATATTAATTTTTCGATATTCTTCATTTTATTTATTTTTTTTATCATATCATGAATATATTGCTTATTTATATATTATAATATATTTATATATATATATATATAGTCTTTATATATAATATAAGTACTTTTTATATAAATAATAACCTTATAATGCTATATATATATTTATATATTATTTTTTTATACTTTTTTTATGTCTTAATAATTTACTCAATATTACTTATTATATTATATTTAAACAACAATAATATATTTTATTTTATTACTATACTATATGTTTTGATATATTATTTTTTTAATTATTACTATTTTTTATATATTATTATTTATTATTCAGTATATATGTTATACATATATTTATATTAATATTACTATTTTATTTTTATAGTATATAGTAGTGAATTTTTATATAATTATTTTTAATTTTATTATTTATTAAATTATTCTATAATTAATTATATATTTAATATATAATATTTATTATTATTATATATATATATAATATATAATTATATTTTATTATTTTATATATATTTTTAAATATATTACTCACTTAATCTAAAAAAAAATATATATGAATTTTATGACTCCAATCTCTCTTTTCTCTGAACTGTTGTTGGCTTTTTTTTTTTTTTTTTGACGAAGAATCGAACCTTGGCACTATGCCGCGCTACCCATTGAGCCACGGTAGTTGGCACTTGATATTAAATGAATTAACATTTGATTATTTTATTAGGTTATGTTAAATATTTCTAATAATCTTTTGAAGAAAATTAGTTTATATCTTAAAAGGTAACTAGAAAGGCTAATTTGGTAATTACTAAGATCTTACACACTACAGGACTTATGAGTTATATATTACGGTATATGACTATACCTACAGGATAGGGTTGGCCGGCGGACCAGGTGCGGTGCGGTGCGATGTGCGCATATTTTGATGTGGTGCTGTGTTCCACACATCCAGTGTACCGTTGCGGTGCAGTTTTTAAAATATAGAGGTGCCGTGCATGGTGCGCATTGAAACATAGAGTTGCGGTCCGGTGCGACA
The DNA here is from genome assembly GCA_015478945.1 of Trachelipus rathkii. Classification (NCBI taxonomy): domain Eukaryota; kingdom Metazoa; phylum Arthropoda; class Malacostraca; order Isopoda; family Trachelipodidae; genus Trachelipus; species Trachelipus rathkii. The sequence continues at coordinate 36,940 of JABUQX010088537.1, forward strand.
AAAATGACTTTTGGTGCGGTGCGGTGTGCAAAATTCCGGTGCTCGGCCAAAACTACTACAGGATAATAAAGAATATACAGTATCAAACTAGTCAAGCTCGATTTAGATATACAGAAAAAAAAATTTTAATTTGTCTGTTCGTACGGTAGAAATTATGATGGTTGAAATGACAAACAAATGTAATGGGAGTTACGTCACTTACGTGTCATTTTGTAAATACTTCTGTGGGGTAGTTTTGGAAAATCTTGTTTGTAACTTTGTCATATAATCTTTAAATTAGTGTTGCACCGATACTTAAATTTTAGTCTGATCCCGATACCAGTACCCACAATTTTTTCAAAACCGATACAATACAGAAATTTTAGTCCGATACCGATACAAGTACCCACAATTTTTTCAAAACCGATACCGATACAGAAATTTTTGCCGATAGCGATACCATGGTATCGGTGCATCACTACTTTAAATGCAAAGACAGGGTTCACACTTTCTGGAAAGTCAGGGAAGGTCAGGGAAAGTCAGGGAAACGTTTTAAGATATGCTGAAAGACAGTGGAAAATTCATATCTTTATTTTAAAATTCTCAAACATATGAAGAATGATCCATGGACCAAGTTGCATATTTTTGATATATTTTTTTTCCTTTCTGTATAATTGGAATAAGAGATGTATTTGATAAGTGAATGAAAAGGAGGTGAGGAATGACATTCCAAAATTCTTCTTCTATCCTGTTTCTTTCTATTTTTAGTTCACTATTACCTATTATTCTTCCTATTCTGTTCGTAGAGGTTGTTCCAAGTTCATCCTTTCGATTGAAGGTGATTGGTATATGGATGTGTTTTAGACTGTATGACTTATGACTTAATCTGTTTATATCTTTTTCTTTTTAGGGATTTATACTTTTGAGGTTTGACGAAGTGATTTTGGATTTTTGTGCAGCTGAAGGTATTTGTTATTTATTTATAAAATGACTTCAAACAAAAAAACTAACTTTAACGACCAGTGGTTGGACGTCAAACCTGAACCCACAGCTTCATCAGGCCGCTGGGCAAAGGACCTGATAGTTCCAAGGCATACCATAAAGTATGTAAAAAGAACTGATCTGTTTAAGATGGACGCCAAGCCATTTCACATTCAAGAGGGGAAACCCATTTGAATTTAATCAAAACTCAGCAGGACCAACCATCATTGAAAAACATTTTTCGTTACGTGTTCTAATAATACAAATATTAGTGAAAGTGTGTGCACTGAAAATTATGCGATTCCATTAACTCTAATCATACTCAACCGATTAAATGACCCTGAGTGTTCTATTAATAACCAACCAAAGCTCATTTTATCAATCAGTTTCATCTTTTGCATTAAAGATGACGTTACAAGATCTGAAATACTATGAGCATTAAAAGGTGGTGGATGATAAAATGTCTTTAAATCCAGGTAGATAAAGGGGAAAAGACAAATTAGTTTCAGATAGTGCTGTAGCTTCAAATTTTTAAATGGGGCCGATGAAATGTAAATATGTGATTAACCATGGACTTGCTTCCTATTTTTCTTAGAAAGCAAAAGCACAATACACCTATACTCTTTGCAGTGAAGCTCATTCACCCTTGAATTAAAATCTCAAAATATTTTTTGATGGTGATTGTCTTTCTAAGAGACTTGATTAGTTTTTTCTTCTATAATACCTTGGGAATCAATGTTATGTGGAATTGCAGCAAATTAAATTAGGCCTGATATTTTCGCATGGAAAGGCGACAGTGAAAGGAGGGTTTTCATAAATTAAGCAATTTTAGTGGAGAATCTGAAAGAACATATTCTCCGATTTCTCAAAGAACAGTGCACAATGCTATAAGATCCATGAAAGTATTCATAAAGTCCCTATCACTCAAAAAATGCTGACAAATGTAAGAGCTGCCCATGGAGATATGAAGAACATCTCAAGAGTCAAAACAGAACCAAAAAAGAAGAAGAGAATAAAAAAAGGTTGGAAAGAAACCATCTCATACAGATCTATAAAACTGAAGAGCAGAGAAAGATAAAACCGAAAGCTTTATTGTGAAAGACGCCAAAAATTGCAAAATTCAGGATGCTTGAGAAGAAAAAGTTAACCTAAATATCCCCATTTGTGTCTTGCACTACAGGATGCTGGTCTCAACGAAGGACAATGTTTTAACTTCGTATAAATAAAACCGTTTACTTTTGGAAAAATAAAAAAGGAGTGCGAGGCTATGTGAAAGGTATAGGTTGATTAATAAAAAAAAATGATGAACAGGCCAAAAATTTTCAATAATTTAATGTATGAGCTGAGTAAATAAGCTGCAAAATTATTTAATAGATATTTTATAGGCCAAAAATAATGAACACACTGGTCAGGGAAAATTTATGACAATGTCAGGAAAGCTGGGAATTAAATTCAAAATTTCAGTGTGAACCCTGAAAAGAAAATCTCCCCCAATCTAGGAAACATGACGAATTGAATTTATGTATGCTCATTAAGCAGGCTAAAAGTGGAATGGTAGAGGGCGAGCGCCCCGCACACAGGCCCGACCTCAATCCTGAACTGCCGAAGCTACCTAGAGAAGTTCTCCCTAGAATAGGGCTATGCCCCGTGAGGTGTGAACTTTTAAAAAAAAAAAATTGTTTCTAGAGGTTTTTATGCATTCTGTGCATTATTATTATTTTATTATTATTATTATTATTATTATTATTATTATTATTATTATTATTATTATTATTATTATTATCCCCGCGAATTCCCACAGATTGGGGTGGTGGTGTGTGCAACATGCACCATAAACAGAATAGTTAGGTAGAAGAACATGACCCAAGTCTAAAAGAAAGCAACCCCATACCCTCCCCCTCACACTAGGGTTGGCCGAGCACCGCCCCAGGGTAAGCGCACCACGCACCGCACCGGTACACTAGATTTGTTTGGCGCATCGCACCGCACCTGATGCGTCGGCCAACCCTATCTCACACCCTTAAATGCGGGCCCGTCGCAGCTAAAATCCACCCTAGAACTTAACACACACCGCGACAGGTCCTCACTGAAGTTTTTTGTGGATGTCAGGGTTCATCCCCCTGGGGTAGGCACACAGCCATGCTCCCCCACAAAACCACGCCCTATACCATTCTTCTCGCTTGTGCTAAATTCACATTCCTTTAGCTTGTTTCGGGGGGGAGGGGGCTGCTACCACTTATTTTTCCCTAGGAATACTCATGCACAGGGATGGCACAAAATAAATCAAATGAAAAAATCAACTGATTATTTTACTTGATTTTTTTTATTAAAAAAATCATGATTTTTTTATTTTTTTTTTTTTTTTAAATTATTTTTTGTATATTTAAGTGATTTAACTTCAATAAAAATAAAAAATTAAAATAATAATATTATAGCAAGGCAACTCTGTTCCAAATTTCTACACTATTGTCAGCAAAGGATCATGTTTCAAACAGGTTTCTTTTATTTCTGATGTAACATTTATCAATATTACAAATAATATCAAGTGTTACTATTAAGTATTAATCGACCCCTTATTCACCATTAAAATATCCGATTCTCAATATCGATAAATTTTATATATTACAGGCTTCTTTTATTATATTTTTTCAATTTTCAACAAACGATTGGCATTGTAACCAGTAAGTCCGTAACACTCTCTTTAGTGTTGTTTTCTATTGCGTCATAGACTATAAGTTTCATATTTAAGAGTTGGGATTACATAGATTGAATTCAAAAATAATACTATATTGAACTTAAAAAAAAAGGTTTGTTTACAATTTAATTTCGCGTGACGTCACGAATCTGAAAAAATAAAAAAAAAACAAAAAAATAAAAAAAATAAAAAATTGATTTTTTTCTAAAAAAATCAAAAAATCACCAATCCTGCTTTACATTCTCTTCGTATTATTCATAACAATTTAAAAAAAAAAAAAAAAAATCTAACCTGATTTAAGTATTCACTATGGTTATACACCCAACCGAGACACTCATATATAGTAAGCAAAACTGTGGGAAAGGTTTGAGAACATGGAATGCTGGAGGAATAAATGGTGAGAAGAAGGGTGGGGGTGATGAATATACTTAGAAAGGGTGAATTTGATCTTCTTGCTGTGACTGAAACAGAAATGAAAGGAAGTGGTGTAGAGTGACATGTGTGTGTAATGGAGTGGAGAGGAATGGGATTCTGATGAGCGATTTGGAGCACAGTGCTATGGGGGATTTTGTTTGTGTGAGTTCTAGATAACTAATGGTTAAATTTAAGTTTGAGAATGTTAAGGTTTGTGTGGTTGTAGCATATGGGTCTATCGGAGATGGATGTGAAGGAGAGTGAGATTTTCTGGAACGATCTGAATGATTTTCTGGGTGGGGTGAGTGTGTGTGTGTGGGGGGGGGGGCTTCAGAATAATTGTGTTGGTTGAAAGTGGGATGGAATAACAGGTGCCTTAAGGGTTGCAGGATAAGTTAGGAAGGTAATTGATTCATGTGAAGAGAGAGATATATGTGTAAATAATGCGTTCTTCGAACACAAGAATATCCATAAGTATACGAGAGTTGGTAAAGGTAGGGACGGTATTGAAGTGAAGAGTATGATTAATTTTGTGTTGATGAAGAAAAAGATGTTGAAGCATGTGATGGATGTTAAATCAGTGAAATTTTTTGAGATGGGAATATCAGATCATTATGTTGTTTTATGTAAAATTGTTAGTGGGGGGCATGGATGGGAAGGAAAGAAAAAAGGAGGGGAGTTAGGAGAATTAGGAGAGAAGTTAAATGATCAGAGTCATAAAGAAAAGTATGTGAGGGCACTTGCAAATATGTCAGTTGAATATGAACAAGATGAAACAGCAAACCTGGATAAAAATGAAGGAAGTGTTTGTTAGTATTGCAAGTGAAGCATATGTGTGTGTGTGTGTGCTAAAGTAGGAATTAAGAATATTAATAGTAAATGGTGGAATGAAGAGATGATGCAAATTGTAAAAGGTATAAAAGATGCGTGGTGGAATGAACTAATAGAATGACGAATTGGTGGTGATGTTTTCATATCTGATGAGATGGATGTGAAAAGAGTGTGGATTAAGCATTTCGAGAATCTGCATAATATTTTCAGTGACGAAAAGGTGATAGTGAATTTGAGTGGGTTTGATGGTGTAAGAAGAGGTAGGTATATTGGGGATGAGGTAATAGGTAGAGTGAGAAAGTTGAAGAATGGTAAATCAGCAGGTATAAATGGAACTACAAGTGAAATAATTAAAGAATGAAGGTAAGATTGTGATTGATTAGATATGAGGGTTGTTCAGCAAAGCGTATTTGGAAGGTTGCTTTTCCGGAGGACTAGAGGAGAACTGTGATACTACACTTGTATAAGGGTGATTAATGGAACTGTTGAAACTGTAGGAGAATTAGTTTATGGAGTGTTGTAGGGAAGATATATGCTGTTACTATATTCGAAAGAGTGTGTTGAGTGACTGAGGGACTTATTGTTGAAGAACAAGCTTCATTTAGTAGTGATATAGGATGTGTAGATTAAATTTTTTACATTAAAGCAAATGAGTTACAAAAAGAGGAAACTTTTTTTAAGGTTTATGGACTTACATCATGTGTATTACAGGATTAATAGGTAAGCCCTGTGGCAGGTGTAAATGATATATAATATTGGTATTAGGCGTCAGAATGGAATTAAAAGTATGTATGTTGGTAGTGAAGCATGTGTAAGAAAAAATGGGGAGAGTGAATGGTTTAATATTAATAACGGAGTGAAGCAGGGATGTGTTATGTTTCTATGACTTTTTAATGTTTATATGGATGGGGTGATGAAAGAATTTAAAGAGGGAGGTGCCAGGTGTGTGTGTTAAACTGATTGTGAATGTAGAGAGTGGAGGGTGCCTTGCTTTTTGTACACAGATGATTTGGTTCTGTGTGGTGAATCTGAGGAAAGTTTGAGAAAGTTGATAGAGTGGCTTGGCAGGGCTTGTAAAAGGAGGGATTTAAGCAAATGTAGATAAAAACAATGTTTGCTACTACTACTACTAGGTGAGAAGAGTCCCCATTGTGAAATCATTTAGATGGTATTCAACTGGAACGAAAATTTGAGTTTGTTTTAGGCTATATGTTAAATGGAAAGGGATCAGATTTGATGCTGAGTGCAGCAGGAAAATTGCGAGTGGTTGGAAAGTAACTGGTACAATTAAATCTTTCGTGAATGCAAGGGTACTAAATCTTGAGTATGCTAGGGTTCTGCATTAGGGTACTTTGTTACCAGTGTTAATGTATAGTAGTGAAATTATGGTGTGAAAAAAGAGGTATAGATCTAAGATGCAGTCTATCCAGATTGATAATATTATGTGTGTGTTAAGTGTGAGAAGAATTGATAAAATGGAGAATGAGATTATTATTATCTAAAGTACAATGTGTTCAGATGGACAATCTTAGGGACGTGTTAGGTGTGAGAAGAATTGATAAAATGAGGAATGAACGCTTTAGGGAGTTGTGTGGTGTGAAGAAAGGAGTAAATGAGAATAAATGAAAGTTCATTGAAATGGTTTGGTTATGTGGAAAGGATGGAGAGATGGTAGGTTAAGCGTATATATAGTGGTGAGTGAGCTGGGAGTGGAACCGGTTGGGAGACCGAAGAAAAAGTGGATTGAGTCAGTAAAGGAATGCCTGAAGGAGAGGAATGTGAGTTTGGCAGAGGCGAGAAGAAATGTGCATGATAGGAGTGAATGGTGGGATTTTGTGAGGGGGTATGGTTGTGGCCCATCTTGGCCAAGGGTTGAACCCTGCTTTAACGAGATGCCACAGTGAGGGTCCGCAGCACTTCCGTGAAGCCCTAGAGTGGATTTTGATGATTGTGTCGAGTTCTCACTAAAAGGTATAAAGGGGGCGGTAAGGCTGGGCCTTCTTTTCGACTTGCGTCATATTCTTCTACTTTTCTGTTTCCAGTGCATGTAACGCACCTTACCCCCAGTCTTGGGTAAAGAAGGTAGGTGATTATTATTATTATTATTATTATATTATTATTATATTATTATTATTATTATTATTATTATTATTATTATTATTATTATTATTATTATTATTATTATTATCCCTGTATGTGGAGGAGATAGAATTTCCACAACGTACGTTCTGCGTATTTTAAGAGGCAACTAAAAGGAAGTGGTTGCTGGGTAGGTGTCCCGCTACCACTTATTTATGCCCTAGAAATACTCATGCATGCCTCGGATTTATGGGGCATGTTTTCGCACCCTTTCCCTAGTTCTGGGGAACCTAGGGACAGCTGATTATTATTATTATTATTATTATTATTATTATTATTATTATTATTATTATTATTATTATTATTATTATTGTTGTTGTTGTTAGAATGGCTACTCACCAAAGTATAAGGTAGATTCGGATGGGGTTAAGGGGATCTATTCGTTACTTTGTTGTTAAATAATTTAATTATTTAACGATTAATTTATGAGGGGTCACCCAAAAAAGTTTCTCTTTTAAGGTCGTTTCATGCAACACCGGATCCTTTTTTGTTTAACCTCTTTATGAAGTTTAGTTTCTTATTTTAGCACTTATGCCTTTTATTATTTAATGTTAAAAACCTTATTTAAGGGCATTCCTAATTTGTCAGTTTATTATACCTAAAAATAGAAAAATTAACACATTAAATTAAACACAGTCTTAAAAACAAAAGGGGGGAAAAAAGGGGAGGGGGAATTTCACTGCGTGAAAGGACGATCCTCAGTTTTGATATTTGGAAAGAGCATTATTATTATTATTATTATTATTATTATTATTATTATTATTATTATTATTATTATTATTATTATTTGCTGAAGGGTGGAGAGAAGGGCAAGAGTGAAGAGGAGGATCCATTGGAGAAGAGGTTTGATCCGAGTGGCTTCGATCGCGACCTTGTTGATATGCTTGAACGAGATATTGTTCAAAAGAACCCTGGGATCCGCTGGGAAGATATCGCGGACTTGGCGGAAGCGAAGAAGTTACTGGAAGAGGCAGTGGTTCTTCCTATGCTTATGCCTGATTTCTTTAAGGTGAGTTTCACACAGTAATTAATAACGAAAATTAAAATTTTTTAAAATATATTATCTTCCTATCTTGTAAATAGTTTTTCTTCTAGGATTCTTTATTCCTTTAAAACCATATTAATGTTTTAATAGGGTATAAGACGCCCATGGAAAGGAGTGTTAATGGTTGGTCCACCCGGAACAGGGAAAACAATGTTGGCAAAAGCTGTAGCAACCGAATGTGGCACTACTTTCTTCAATGTCGCTTCATCTACTCTCACCTCAAAGTACAGAGGAGAGTCTGAAAAATTAGTTCGTCTCCTTTTTGAAATGGTAAGTCGTTGAAATTATACCTACATATTAATAGGAAAGTAGCTTTAAAGAGAGGAGTTTGTAGTTAATTTCCCTCTTGCCTCGCAAGCGAAGGATCACGGGATCGATTCTCCATTTATCCAATTATTTAGTGGGAATGGAATTATTGAGTGGGAATGGAAAAGGGATTGAATGATATGTAATCAAAGACTGAAATACCAAAGGCAAGCGAAATAAGATTTAATGCTGCATGTAAGGATGTTTGTGAGCATCTTTCCCAATGGTGAAAAAAGAATCTGAGGAAGGTCCTGATAAGGGGTTACTCGACCATCATCTTTTAAATTTAGAATTGTTGATTAGGTAAAAGTCGAAAGTCTTCCTCTTTGTGGAATCAAAGTCGAGGATTTGAGACTAGAATAATGGAAAATAATTATGGATAATAAAAATAATAATGGAAAATAGAATAATTGAATAATTGAGAATTGAAGAATTGGAGATGAAATTTATCCTAATCTGTTATTACTATTAGGTTTATTCTAATTTTAGAGAACACACAGGTAACTTACTATATCTTGTGGGAAAATATGCCATCATATCCCATTGATTGAAAATGATGTAGAAATTAGGTACAGTGACCCTGAATGAGAAAATTGTCAATTTCAATGTATGAATCGGATAGAAAAAGGATAAAGATACAGGATATTTGAACTTTCAAATCCTGTCCAGTCTAATTTAGAACCAGAGATGTTTTATGGTGCTATGGTCTTTATCCTCATATACTACAAGTATACGTTGATGAAATTCAATTTTCACTTTTATAGTTTCTTCTCCTATTTGAATGATTCATTTTATACACGAACGGGAATAAAAACCCATGAGTAAAAAACTAATATAATATTAATTTATTCAAACCTCTCTTTGAAGGAGAAAAATCAATTCCTATTTAAACTATAAATTTATAATTTTGTTCTACTTATCTGGAATACATTTTTCTGTCTCTCCATCTTCCACCACTTTTTCTGCTTCCCTTTTCTTTTATTACACTCTCGGAACTAAGTCAAAACTCTATCTGAGATGTGTCCAACTATCCAACCCTAACTACAATCGTTTTTAACTTTAATACTGATACTTTTTATATGTAGAGTAAATTGGAATTTTCTCTGGTTAATTTTTAATTTATTGTTCAAGGCAAGATTTTATGCTCCTAGTACCATATTTATCGACGAGATTGATTCATTGTGCTCACGCCGTGGTACCGAGTCTGAGCACGAAGCTTCGAGGCGAGTCAAATCAGAACTTCTTACACAGATGGATGGTATTCAGTCTTCTAACGAGTAAGTAACATCATTATTATTCTTTGCAGTAGTGATAATCAAAGTTGTACTAGTGTAGTAGACATAGTATCAGTGAAGAGAGGAATCTTAAGTTCAGTGGAATAGTGGTTGCAATTGTAATAGCTAGGCATTATAAATATTGCTGAGTTTGATAGATAGTAACTGAAAATATTTTTAATTAGTTAGAGTAAAGTAATTTTCATGTCTTTTAAAAAAGCGTAGTCATTAAATATTTTTTAAGCTAAAATATGAACCTTTACTCGTAGTTACTAGTTAATGTTGCTTTGGTTCTTATGTATGACGTTACGGTATGCCCTCTATGACAATCATTTTTAGCACGAGACCTAGGTGCGAATCCTAATTATACTGACTCTATAAATTATCCTTCAAGTCTACCTCCTTATATCTATGAAATGGCTACCTTATACGGATGTGGAAAACTGTGAAATTCTTCGATTTTTTATTTTACAAAATTTTCTGTCCTAAGTCATAAGATTATAATTAAACTTACCATTTTGGTTATTGCCCCTCCATTTAACAATAATTTTTATTAAAAACCTGGTTATGAAATTATTATTCAGTTATTTTAACTGTATATGTACTGTGACTTTATTTCTAATCGTTGAGTAGAAACGCAGAACATCCTAAAATAATAATGATTATATATATTTAGATTTGTAAATAGTGATGTCAGAAAAATGTTGTTTCATGTGGTTTCTAAGTTTAGCCACAAGTCAAGTCATCACATCAGCTTGATAATTTTCAAATTGTAACCCAAACTCATGTGTAAGTTTTGTAAATAATATATTTATTTTTTCCTTTTTTTTTTTTGCTTAGTTGAACCAAAAGTGGTGATGGTGCTTGCGGCAACTAACTTCCCTTGGGACATCGATGACGCCCTTCGTCGACGATTAGAGAAGCGTATCTATATTCCCCTCCCGAACAAAGAAGGATGTGAATCCCTTTTACGAATTAACCTGAAGGAAGTAAAAGTAGACGATTACGTCGATGTTACGAAAATCGCCGCCCTCTTGGATGGCTATTCCGGCGCCGATATCACCAATGTTTGTCGTGACGCTTCTATGATGGCCATGCGTCGTAAAATCACCGGTCTTACTCCCGATGAGATCCGTGCCTTACCGAAAGAGGAATTGGATCTACCAGTGACGCAGAAAGACTTCCAAGAGGCTGTTATGAAATGCAATAAATCGGTTTCAAAACAAGACCTCAAGAAATATGAACAATGGATGAAAGAATTCGGTTCTACATAAACAAACTATACAAAATATAAAATAGTAATCAATCCTGCTTGCTAAACCTTGTAAAACCCAAGATATTCATTTTCCTAGTAATCATTTCATTTTTATTTATAAAATGCTGATATTCACATATTCCAAAGCAAATATATATAACTTTAAAAGTAACCAATTTTATTAATAGGTTCCATGATTTTGATGTACTGAAAGTGCCATCTTGGTTGTAGTAAGTTTTGGCAAGACTGGATTAGTAATAGTTTATATATTACTATCTTAATCAATGATTAACAATTTGATAACTTGGTGCTTTCATATTTAGAACAAAGGCGGGGTTAGGGTTAATAGGACAAAAGGTAGGGGAATAAGGGTCTAATCCATATTTATTTATATAGTAGAAGTAAAATAATTAAAGGTGCTACAGTAGCAGGCAAAAATTGTTAACAGTTATATTATTATTATTATTATTATTATTATTATTATTATTATTATTATTATTATTATTATTATTATTATTATTATTATTATTATTATTATTATTATTATTAAACATAATCTCCTTCATTATTATCATTACCGTCGATGTTGCTGTTTTTATGAAAATTAACTAGCTCATTATTTTGGTGCCTTGCTGTGGCATATTCTGCTTTATACTCGATTTAGAATTTTTGTGTAATTTGGTGGTAGTGATAATGAACAATACATGACCTGTAGCTTTTGGGTTACTCATGCTTTTTTTTTTTTTTTTTTTTTTTTTTTTTGTTTCTTTTATACTCGTTGCCTTTATTTAAATTCTTAAAAAATAAATAACTAGTTTTTGAACTTCCTCATTCTCTCAAAATTTTTGAGAGAATTTTTGAGGTTTGACTCCATCCAAATAAGTAATTTTGGAGGGTTTAATTCAGAAGTAGGTTGATTAGTTTTATATTGAATATCATTATTTTAGACGCACGAAAATGACGTTCTAATTTCCACATGTGTAATATTCATCGCGGATGTGGATTTATCATTAATCGCAGATGTGGATTTATCATTCATCGCTAATGGGGATTATAACATTCATCGTTATTTTATACCCGTTTTATTTCTGTCTAACCTTAATTATATTATTAGATAAGTTGTTTTAGGAACTTTATGGTAAAACTTGCTTTTTTTTATATTGACGCTTCGTCGACAGATTTTATTTAAATATTTATTTATAATAAATTCTAGCCATCATTCTTTCCAAATTGAGTAATAAAACATTCTTTAACTTAGTTAGCGTGGTGTATTTTATAGCAAATCGTACTCGGTGTGGAAAGGGTCGTGGGTTCAACTCCTAGAGTAAAACTCTATAAGAGAAGCTCCTATCCTTTTAGCTTGTGAGATTTGAGATTTCAGTAACGTTTTCTTTTTCGTTTTTCATACTGCGTACCGAGTACTTGGGACCAATTAATATTAAGAGCGCTTAATAATTTGTAAAAGTTGGAGCATTGATTGTGTTCTTTGCTATCTGATAATGGTTTCAAATTTGATAGTGGTAGTTAGGCAGCTTTAAATAGTGGCACATATTTGAATAAGTCAAAGAAATGGATTGTTGCAAGATTTCTTTCTTTGAGAAAAGATAAGTGGAGTTTCTCAGCAAAGGTATACTAAAATAATAGTAATTATCGAGAGAAACACTGTATATTTTTACCGCTTTGTAAGTCGTATTTGGCAGTATTAATAAAAGGTTTACTTTTATTTTAAACTTTTTATGATCCTAAAGGCAGATTACAAACATGGCTAACCCAGTTATTTTTAACGGAGTACAGTGCCCTTAGAGTGGCTCTATACCCCCCTCCCCACATATATATATATATATATATATATATATATATATATATTATATATATATATATATATATATATATATATATAAGTATATATATAATATATAGGAGAGAGAGAGGCAGTGAGAGAGAGCAGAGAGAAAGAGAGGCTCTATATATATATATATATATATATATATATATATATATATATATATATATATATATATATATATATATATATATATATATATATATATATAATCTTTTGTTAAATTTCGGAGGCTGTTGAAACTTTTATAACATTTGTAGTTATAGACCTAGTTATTATGGTAGTTAGTTAATGTTCATTCCTTGATTTTGTGTATTCGTTTGAAAAACAGCAATACTTACTTATTTTCCATAATATTTTGACATTGTTGATAATCTTTAAAGCTATTTCACATTATTTTATTAAAACTCTTAAGTTGTAATAAAGATTTATATATCGTTAGAAGTTTGGTGGAATGAGTGAGAGAAGAGAACCATGTTTTTAGTGATTATTGTATCCCTGTATGTAGGGGAGAAAGTTTTCATTACGTACGTTCTGCGTGTTGTTTGAGGCGACTTAAAGACCAGTGGTAGCTGGGTTGTGGGGTTTCTACCACTTATTTATATCCTATAAATGCTCATGCTTGTCTCGGATTTCTGGTGTATGTTTGTGCACCCTATCCCCAGTTCTGGGGAGGCAAGGGACAGTTGATGATGACGTTTCTCAGATTTTGAATATTTAGGACTGCGGATATTTTTTTCTGATTGGTTTATTAAAGTCTTACCTAACCTAATATAACTAATTTGAGCATAAACTAATGTAAATAAAACTTAACTTTGCCTTACTAGCTGTAATTGAATATTATTTTTATTATATTATTTCATATGTTGTACTGGTAGTATTGTTACAGTTTATATTCAAAATGAGAAAGCGTAATCTTAATATTTTGGCTGTACTTTGAAGCCTAACAACTAACCAAAGATGTATTGTATCATAAAAATGCTATTTATTGTTATTTTTAATTCGAAATAATAAAATATATTCTGTAATTTGTGTCATATTTTAATTTAATCACCCAGTTATGAATACAAATGTATTATTTATAATTTGTGGGAAAAAAAATTATTTTGTATGCCGAAATTGTATGTGATGGGATTGTACATCTGAAATTATATACCAATATTGGATGTTACCTTAAGTATATGGGGGGGAAAGGGGCCTTTCTTTTTGACTTTAAACATGTTCTTCTATTTAGCCATTCTTTCCGGTGTTTGTTGCGTACCCCATCCCCCAATCTGTGTGGGAAAATAAAGAAGTAAATTAAACTTCTCTTAAAACAAATTGACATATTTGTTAATTTATTTTAAGTTAGTAGTAGGCTTTAGTGATTTTTATTTAACTGTAGTTAGTAGTAGTTAGGCCTATATTTATTTTAGTAGTAAAGGTGAAGTAAATCCAATTGTTAATAGCCCTCAAGTTAGGTCTACTTTTAAATCTTTATAACATATGCCTAAGCTAGTAAACCTAATAATGTGAAGCTGTGAGATGAGAATATGTGAATCAGTGTCCTGTTTCCATTTTGAATGCTGAGAATATGTTATTAAGGAAAGAGATTGCAAGGCTGAGTGAAAACATGACTGAATTGAATGAGTTGGTATTCCAGTTGAAACAAATGATTGAGAAAATGAGGGAGAAGAAGAATAAATTGTATTTAGGTTTTATGGATTTGCAATAGGCGTATGATAGAGTTAATAGGGAAGCGTTATGGCAGGGTTTAGTGATATTATGGTGTTGGTGTAGGCTTCTGTGAATGGAATTCAAAAGTATGTATGACGATATAAAGGCGTGTTGTAAGAATAAATGGTGTCAATGTGATTGGGTTAGGATTAATAGCGGAGTGAGACAGGGTTGTGTTATGTCTCCTTAGTTATTCAATTTGTATATGGATGGGGTTATGAAAGAATTCGAGGTGGGGATGGCAGGAAATGGTGTTAGAATGATGGAGAATGGAGATGAGTGGAGGGTGCCCTACCTATTATATGCGGATGATTTGGTTTTGTGTGGCGAATCTGAAGAGAGTTTGAGAGGATTGGTAGAGAGATTTGGCAGGGTGTGTAAAAGGAGGGGTTTGAAAGTAAACGTAGATAAGAGTAAGGTTATGGTTGTGAGTGAGGATAGCCCTCAGTGTGAAGTTATGTTAGATGGTGAGCAGCTGGAACAAGTGTCTGAGTTTAAATATTTAGGGTATGTGTTGGGTGAAATGGGAACGGATTATGCAGAGTGTAGTAGGAAAGTTCGTTGGTAAATGGCAGGAAGGTTGCTGGTGCCATTAAATCGTTGGTGATGTAAAGCGGGCTAGTCTTGAGTGCGCTAGGCTCTTACATGGGGTATGTTGTTTACCTGTGTTATGTATAGTAGTGAGACTATGGTCTGGAATAAGAAGTATAGATCTAAAGTTCAATGTGTTCAGATGGACAATCTTAGGGGCATGCTAGGTGTGAGAAGAATTAATAAAATGAGGAATGAACTTATTAGAGAGTTGTTCGGTGTGAAGAAAGGGGTAAATGAGAGAATAAATGAAAGTATGTTGAGATGGTTTGGTCATGTTGGGAAAGAATGAATGATAGTCGGGTTGGTTAAGCGGATATATAGTGTCGAGTGTGTTGGGAAACCAGAGGGGGAGACCGAAGAGAAAGTGATTGAGTCGGTGAACGAATGTCTGAGGGAGAAATGTGGAGTTTGCAGAGTCGAGAAAAAGGTGCATAATAGGAGTGAATGGCGGGGTTTTGTATGAGGGCATGGTGTGGCCCACCTGGGCCAAGGGTTGAACCCTTTACATTGACGATTTTACGCATAGTGAGGGCCGTTCGCGGTCCCATGAAGGCTCTAAGGGTTGGATTTTCTGTCTGTGACTAGTTCTCACTAATTAATGGTACAAAGGGGGCGGTAAGGCTGGGCTTTCCTTTCGACTTTTGTCATATTCTTCTACTGCTTTTCTTTTCCGATGCATGACACGTACCTTACCCCCAGTCTTGGGGCAAAGAGGAAGATAAAGAAAGAAAGTAAAGAGGGATGTGTTAGGAAAAAAAGTTGATAGGGATGTCGAGACTAGGAGGGAGTGGGCTACAGGGTTAGAGAGGAATAGGGATTCACCTAGGCAGGAAGATGAGAGGAAAAAGGCTAAAGTAGTAGTTAATAGGTCAGCAGATGAATGGAGAGCTGTAGAATATAGAAATGATAAGATTAGGATTTTGAAAGTCAGTCAGCCTGTGACATCCAGTGACAAGTTTGACCGTCTTCCAGATAGGGAAGATCGAATTGGATCAATGATAATGTTAAGTTTTCTAAAGGGAAGGCTAAGACATTGCTAATTGGAGACTATATGATACGACGCTTTGATAGGACTTTTCAAAATACGGATAGAGTGAAACGAATGAGAGTATGTTATCCAGGTGCCAGAGTGAGTGGTATCGTGGATAGGATATATAGATTTAGTATACAAATGTCAAAATAAATGCCTTAGAAATAAAAAAAGATGAGCTGATTAGTTATACCATAAAAAGAGAATTTAGACATTATTTGCATAACTGAAGAATGGGTTAATGAAGCATTGTGTGGAAACTTTTCAGGAGTGTGAAATAGACTGATATTCATTTTATTTATACCAGCATGAAGGAAAGAGGGTGGTGGTGTGGCAACTTATGTTAAAAATGATATTCAATCTGTGTTAATGACCGACATTAAAAGTTAAAACTAATCATGATGTTGAATCTGTTTAGGTAGATAAACTTATGTATAATAAATTATACATAATAGGGGCAATTTATAGACCTGGCCAGAGTCGAGAATTAGACGGAAATGGTGAAAAAAATCGAGACAGTATGTATCAGTAAAGAAAAAGGTAAATCAAAATGGGAGATTTTTATTTTCCTAGCACACCCCAGTCAGTCGCTCACCTTGATAGCGGTTGGAGGGCTTTCTGGGACGCTGTTGGACGGGATATACCGCCGCCCTTCAGCGTCCTAGAGCGAAGAAGCGATTTTTTCCAGAGAAGTAGATGAACGCCAATGACACCCTTCCTTATGGAAGGGGCATCTGGCGTCATCTAGCTGTGCTGAAAGGGTGTGAGCCGCATCACTTGTTCGTGATTCGGTACACACGACCCAGCACCAGGTTTGGGTCATTTTCCCTGACCCCTCTGGAACATCTGTAATAAGAGACCCCGCCGCTTAGCTCGCTCATCTTGGCACAAACCTCATAGGGCTCGACACCCATGTGGGGGGGACCCCTTTAATATAATATATACATGGATAACCTTACGAAGCCTCGGAGACTAATGGATTTAAAGATTCCCGAACCTGGACTGATAAATGGACTTACTCTTTTGAATTGCACTTCGAACATTGATGCCGTGTCTCCCTCCACTTCACCTGGAAGGCCTCTGCCTGTCTCCGGCGATCAGTAGCCTGGCACGCCCTCTCTGCATCCTAGGTGCCCAAACGATCGGGGCAATCCCGCAAAGGTGCCCCCCGTCATAGTCGTTCTCATTCGTTCACTCCATATGCTGCACCCCCTCCAGGAATGGCAGCAGTTACATCATTCCCGATATATTACATACTGCGTTACACTACCTCCAAAGCTCTTACTGAACACAGAACCATTTTTCTCAGTAATGCACTTGAAAAAGTTTTAGGCGTTGTAGAGTCTAGTCACATTAATGAGAAATGGGTTCATTCTCGTACAAGCTGCTACCCGAAATCAAAGTTCTATTCTGTCATCCTTAACGTCTCTCGCATGTATTCCTCATTTCTACTCCTGATGAAATAAGAAACAAATCTAAAGGCACTATTTACTGTTATGAACAGAAAGACGAAGATACAGCTGGCATCATAGAAAATCTCCAACAGAAAAGATTTTCCGTTACAAACGGTTATAGATTTCCCCCTCGTCAAGACACTCCTGACAAACCAAATCCCCGTTTACTGCTGACTTTTAATACCCCTTATCCACCTACAAAGGTAAAAATAGTGTTTACAAGCCACAGTGTTCGCACGCTTGTCCCTCGACCCAGACGTTGCTTTAAATGTCAACGTTTGGTCATCCCCAAAAATACTGTAGGGGACCGGATTACATATGCCCAGTCTGCGGAGAATTTATTTTCACACTCCCTTCTGGAAAATACCCCTAACTGTAGAAACTGTGGAGGACCCCACAGTGCTTCTTCCTTCAAATGCCCGTCTTACCTGTTTAAACAGGAGGTTTTTGAATTATGTACCATAAACAAAATGAGCAGGAGAGATGCCATACGCAGCTTGATGAAAAATATCCTACAAGACCAAAGCGATCTTACGCCACAATCACAGCTGCCCCCACTCCTCAGCGTGCTGATCTACCCATACAAACTCATCCCAGCAGAACTCTTCCCCAAAATCCCAGCGGAACTCAGGCAGCTACTGTATCCTATCTGCCAGTATTGCCCACGCCACCGACTCCACAAATTGAACAAAATCAGCCCTTGACCCAATCTCTTGTCCAAAAAGCCATTAACAACCATATCCCGAGTACTAACCTTCAACAAACCAGCAATGAAACTGAGCTGGTTCATCCAACACAAATCTTGGAAAACACTTCTTTTCAAGACACAGTGTCCCACGCCTACCCAATGAGTTCTCCAAACTTATGCAAGAGGACTGTCTCTTTGTCCCTTGATTCGCCTCCCACCATTACTCAAAATTCCTTGAAAAAAGATGTCCCCAAACACAAAGAAAAGAATAATCGCCCAGCTTAAAGATTCGTTAAAATACAAAGCGTCCGAATTTCTAAACAAAAATACACTAACCCCAGACGTAAAAAATGTAACTCAGAAGAGACCTCGACGTAAGTCTACTCAAGAGACAAAAGCAACGACTTTAATAGATTTTACCCAAACAATCGCAGCTATCGAACAGCCTACCAATCAACCCTCTAATAGTTTGCAGGATAATTCTAGCTCTTCTGAGTCTTCCTATAATTCTTCTTTCGAATTTCCTATCTCAGCGCTCCCCAAGGAATTCTATACCTTAACAGATGAAATGGACAACAGCTCCCAAATTGAGCTTGATGTGATGAACCACTCTCTTTCTAATACTTCCTGCGCTTCTGAGAAAGGCGAATGGAAGACTGTCCAAAGCAAACCCGCAAGCACTCTAAGCGCTCTGGTTCTATTGGAGGCATGAAGGGAGACCAAGAGATCCCATTTCTAACTTAAATCGTCCTATCTCCCAAAATCACTCCCACGACGAATTACTAGCAAATTCTCCAGTATCGGACCTTGTCAATCCAACGAATCCTATATTGGAACTCTTTATCGCGACCCCAACACCTTCTCAAAAAGATGACACCTTTCCGGTAACATCTTCCTTCCCCATTTCCATGGAAGCAACTCCACATCCCTTACACATCTCTGAATTTGCTTACTTGGTAGATAATGTTTCCTCTCCAATTAATAAACATGAGCATTTTTGTTGCTCTTCTATTGACCAATCAAACCCACATAATTAGTTGGACTTGGTTAAACTCAACTTATCTCGCATTCATGGCGAAATCCCCCCACCAAATAAAACTGAAAACTCCTTTCCAAAAGCAGTCGTAAAGCACAAATCTCTGGTGTATGACTATTTTTTATCACCAGGATTTGTTGTTCCTCCTCGTCGAGATCCACGTCTCAGCCTTAAATTTCCTCTTCATCTGAATCTACCTCCAATACTACACCTAGTCACATAGAGACAATTGTCTCAAAAAGATCATCATCATAACATTTACAACAATACAGCATGGCCACCTTCCTTCAATGGAATTGTCGTAGCTACTATTCTAATTTTAAAGAACTTGTTCAATTGATAAACTTATGCACACCAAAGTGCATATGTTTGCAAGAACTTCGACTATGTCATCGTGACTTCTTTCAACCGTCGGAATATAAATCGCCACTAATCTTTATAGAAAGAGGTGACAATGAAAGAGGAGGTGCAGGAATACTCATTCATAAATCTGTCCCCTATTCTCCAGTCCCTCTTCAAACTAAACTTCATGCAGTAGCAGCACGAATTCATTTGTCTACCGACCTTACTATCTGCTCAATCTACTTGGCTCCGAGTAGTGAATTTACTAAGGTCGACTTAGCTGATCTTTTTAAACAACTCCCTTCTCCGGTTATTATACTAGGAGACTTCAACCCTCGCCATCCCTTATGGGGCGGGGCGACTCTGTCACTTCGTCTAAGTCCAAAATCCTTGTAGATCTTCCAACCCCTTTTTCCTGGGATGCCGTAACACAGGACTCCCTACATATGAACGTTTAGATACACACACTTCTTCCTGTATTGATAAATCCTTTTGTTCCCATTCCCTTATGGATCGCATTACCTGGTCCCGCTTTGATTATTATCTACCCAATAGCTTTAATTGAGCTTGTACCTAGCCCAATGTTAAAACCTAACTCCAGCTGGCGTTACGAGCGGAATGAGACCATTTTTATCAAGCCACAACTATCCCACTTTCTCTCTTCAATAACCGGTTTTCGACTGTAGATGATGCCTTGCGCTTTTTCCAGCAAGTCGTCATCTCGGCAGTGGAGGCTTGCATTCCGCAATCTTCCCCAGGTAAGTGGTCGGCAACCCCTTGGTGGTCCCAAGAGTGCGCACAAGCCAACCCCCGGGAGAAGGAAACTCTACAGGCAATACAAAAAGGCCCGTACCACCCTAAACATGATATTTTTAAAGCAACTGCTGCGGCAAGATCTCGGCGAATTAATCGACAAACACGTAACAATTTTTTTCGAACTTACATTTGACTGTTAACTCCACAACTCCCCTTCCTTTAGTGTGGAAAGTTATACAAAAAATATCTCGTCACTCCAACAACTCCTCACCCACAGTCCTCCGTTATGGGCCTGATATAACTGACACGATCTCTGCTCCTTTGCTGTTGCGATCCATTTAGGTTATAGTCGCTATGCCACTTCTTAGTTCTTGTCCGCTTCCTGAAGCCTTTTCAAAAAGTTAAAACTTAACACTTCACTGCCAGACTTTTCAACACAAATGGGGAAGATCATACCTACAACCATCTGTTTTACACTTGGCAGAGTATCAAAACTGGCACTGGCGAATTAGCAAAACGGTGCTCTTGATGGTCCAGACATGATTTCGTATATCCATGTTCCGTCATATACATCCCTCGGCATCAGCATTTTTGCTGGATCTATATAACAGAATCTGGATCGAATCCTTTTTTCCATCTATTTGGACTACAGCTTTTGTAATTCCTATCCCCAAACCTGGAAAAGATTCGAAGTTGGCGGATAACCAAAGACCAATTTCACTGACCTGCCATGCCTTTAAATTAATGAAGAAAATGATTTCAGGCCGCTTTCTCCCTGTTTTGGAGAGTCGCCAAGCTTTTTGAAACTTCCAGTTTGGCTTTCGCAAAAATTGTTCGACCGCGGACCCATTGTTAAAACTAGACCATGACATCTGGGAAGCCTTCTCAACTGGTGGGATGGTTCTTGGTGTCTTTGACCTTGAAAAAGCTTACGACACAACGTGGAGAACTGGGATTCTTTTTTTTATTATTTAGATACCACGCTCTAGCTGGTAACCCCTCCCATACGCACTAATACGCGCATGAGAGAGGCCGAGCGTGGTAACCACTGAGGGTGGATTTCGTTAAAGTTTTCCCCGCCTCCCATCACCTACTAACACCAATGTGTGGAGTAACACTACTCCACTGCCCTACTCTATGATCTCCATCCCCTCTTATTTACACAAAGTGGTGTGTATCTACAGGGGGGAACTGTCAGTCTATATACAGAGTTCTTACGAAGCGGGCGGGCAGCACGCCGGGCGAGAGTCTTCGAAAAGCACACCAGCCCAAAAGACATGCACTGAGAGATCAGCCCCATCCACCAGCGGCGCCGTTGAAGAAGCTCCAGATCGCCGCACTGCCTTCCATTAAGCGCACTTCTAGCAACTTAATGGACTTCACCATTTTTAACTTCTTCGACATAGCGTGGGACCTCACTGCCAAGCCGCCACGCCAGTTGAAGGCCAGTGCATTGAACTCTAAGACAGTTTTGCCCGAACGCTGCCTAACCCACTCTTCTATATCAGGTACCTTGTAGTAGTCGACCTTCCGTTGGACGACTGTCTCAAGGGCGCAAGCGTTTGCATCTGTGGCTACCGTGGTGTCAACAACCATAGCGGTAGCTCCCGCGTCCCAGAAGACCAAGTCAGGTCTTCGAATCCCCCCTTGAGTGGGAATCGCAGGCTCCAGGAGGACTTGCCAGCCCCTCTTTTCTAGCTCTGATTTAAATAGAGCATTCAGACGGTCGTGCCTAGCCGTCCTAAGAGGAGCTACTGCCGGACATTGCTGTAGCACATGCCCCAGGGTTTCCACCCTGTTGCACCCTAGATCAAACCTTGTCGCGGCAGGTGGGACGTCTCGACCTCTGTTAGATATTTCTCGTGTGGCAATCAGACCCTGTCGGATTTTACGGAATCGACATACAATGAACCCTTCATAAGGCGAGTACCATCGGCAATCCAGCTGTAACAGCCGGACAGCCTTGGAGTCGCCTCTCTCTAGTAGAGGTTGGTATTTTGACCCAAATGCCACCCTGTCCCTCCATCTCTGCTTTCAATGATTCAAGCTGGAAGCACATGGTCTGCTCAAACTCCGGGATCCCAAGTCCACCCTTATGGGGTGGTTGACTGAACATGGGAACCGGAGTGTCCGAGGGTAGTTTCATGAGCTTCCTCAGCTCAGCCCGAACCATTCTGTTGGCTTCACGAAGCGACCTGATAGTAAGACGCTCGTGCCTGAGACGATAAGTGTATTTGGGTAACAAGAAGTGTTTGAGAAGAAGCAACTTCTGTTGCAGCTTGAGGTAAGCCGAGGAGAGTTTCCTCAGCTTGTCCCTCAAGTCCCCCAAAGACCATTTTGCCACAAGAGAAGACGAGACCTTAACTCCTAGGTATTTATAAACACCTGTCGAGTTCATCGTCGGTAGTTCAGTGCCCTCGACCTCGAATGGTCTGAGGTCGTGCATGAACTTCTTGGTCTTACCCAGCCAACGGAGACAAACCGACGCACACTTACGAAATCCAAATTCAAGACCCAAAGGTCTCGCTGCCCTCACCAGCGCAACCAGGCTTGCTTGCATTCCTAGCCGTGAAGAGGCTAGGACCACAACATCGTCCGCAAAGGCCAGAGATGATACCGACTGGCCCCCCAAAGGGACACCCACAGCAGGTGATGCATGCAGCAAAATGTAGTCCAGAACGGTATTAAACAAAACCGGTGAAAGGGGATCCCCTTGCAGGACGCCTCTGCCCTTCTTCACCCAGTTGGTCCCCACCCGAACATGGGTTTCCTGGTAGACCGATCTTAGGTATGCAACTAACGAGGGAGCCAAACCTAGCCCCCCAATAGCGAAATTAGCCCGTCGTGCGAAACCGAATCGAAGGCACGCTTGAAGTCGATGAAAGTGACATACAAGTTGCGCCTCCGTTCTTGTCTAGTTTCAAACACCTTCTGGAGTAGATAGATGTTTTGGGACGTAGACCGACCAGACCTGAACCCCGATTGAAAGGGGTTATGAACAACTTTCTCCAATCTCTTAGCCAAGATCTTATGGAGAAGTCGAATCACAATCGGCATGACACAAATCGGCCGGTAGTCCCCGAAGAGCTCAGGATCAAGAATCTTGGGGATGAGCGTAACCCGCCCCCGCAAAAGCCCGGCCTGAGGGTAAGCTAAAAGGCCATTGAGGATGTCGAGGAGCTTCCCGCGCCTGAAGTGTTCCAGGTCGCGGAAAGAGACCCCTACGACACCCGAGGCTCCATTCCTGCTGAAGAAACCCATTGCCCACTTTAGCTCGTCCATAGTGACACGAGATCCGCAGACAACAGGGCTTCAGCATTCTGACAAACTGACAAAATTGCGCTGTCGGTCAGTCGCGGCAACTCCTGGCGACGCGTCAGGTATTCGCGCCACTATTGGCAAACATTGTCAGGGGGCACCCGATGTTCCACGTACGCCTCCCTGTCCGTGATATAGGTTAGTGTCTTCGCCTTATCACGGGTATACAGGTATTGGAGCTTGGCATACTCATGTCGCTTTCTTTGGGCTTTGGAGGCCGGGGGATCCGCAGGAGCTGGGAGCCTATTAGGGTCTCCAACAAGAAAACGGCGGTTCCGGCCTTCCAAGTCGGTAAAGGTTTTAAAATCCCGACGAGAAAGCAACTCGGTTTCCGCGGACAACTCCCTCTTTTCATTAAATGCCTTTTGTCAAACAGATCCATCCAGGTTCGGTGCTCTTCTATTCTGTCACGCCACTTTACTCTGGATGAAGGCGTTCCGCAGGGTAGTGTTCTAAGTGTACTACTATTTTCTCTCGGATTTAATGACATCGTTACTTTTATCCCAGCGACAGTCAATTTTTCTCTCTATGTTAATGACCTTGCGTTATATAAAGCCGATGCCAGGCTGCCTTTTCTCGAACGACAACTTCAACTAGCTATTGACAATATTTCACAATGGGGTAACTCCCATGGCTTCCATTTTTCTCCCACCAAAACTTCAGCAGTGCTTTTTAAGAAAAAAGGGAATCGAAGAACTTGCCACCTTCTTCCAGCGAACCTAACCTTATATGGTTCGCCCATTCCTGTAATTTCACAGGTCAAATTTCTAGGGCTCATCCAGTTGACCACCTAACATATGCATCGCATATTAAACACCTGAAAACAACTTGTCATCGCGCTCTTGACCTGTTACGTCATCTTGCCTCAAAATCTTGGGGTGCTCATCGCAAGTCCCTTTTACGTCTTTACATAGCCATAATCCGATAAAAACTGGATTATGGCTGTGCAGTATATGGTCAGCCTTCACAACACTACTTACTACACCTGTTAGATCCCATCCAAAACGAACCGATCCGTATCTCCACTGGAGCCTTTCGATCGTCCCCCCAGGTGGCCTTAAAGTGGGGAATCCAATGTGATGGCCACTCTTGCTCTTTGAGAGAATACATCAGTGTACAAGTTTCTCGTTTTTCAAACCCCAATACCGTCTGCTCTGACACCGATTCTGCAGGAGGGTACCTCAGATCCTAATTACTGCCATTGCAAACACGGTTCATAAACATTTCTTTTATTCCTCAAATCCCTTTTCAAAAAAGTGCTGCCTTTCTCTTATGACGAAAGGTACACACCTTGGCTATTCCCCTCTCCACCATTTGCTTGGCTCTGACTCTCTCTCCAAATCTAAGCCATCCTGCGCTCTGTTTAAAGCATCCATTCCTGTCTCTTCCGTATTCACGATGAATTACTCCAAGTGTTACTGACGGCTCTAAAACCAGGGGGACAGTGTGGGCGCATCAGCTGTCTTTCCTGACCGCAACCTCTCCCATACCCTTCCCCCTTATGCTTCAATTTTTTATAGCAGAATTAACGGCTATAAGTGCTTAAAACCCCTTATTCTAATCCTAACCAGATCACTCTGATGTCGTTTATTCAGATTCGCTTAGAGCGCTACTAGCGCTACAAGCGCTTAAAACCCCTTATTCTAAAAACGCATTGGTATCAGCTGTACAACAATTTCCTCGGCTGCTCCACTCCCGTAAGAAAAACAAATTATTTATGTTGGACCCCCTCTCATGTAAGGCGTAACTGGCAATGAAATCGCTGACAGAGAGGCCAAAATGGCCGCCTATTCTTCTCGGAGTTGTTCCAGGTACCTCTTGGATGCCATTCGACAAGGCCGCCTTCCCATCAACTGATTACTATCCTGCTCTCCGACGGCTTTCGATCTCGTTGGCAAGAGTGCTGGACGATGATCGGCGGGGAGGGGAAACTCAGAACATAAAGCCGACATTGGTGAGTGGTCTACCCACAGACGAAAGAGTTTACATGAGTGATACGTTGGCACTCCTCCGATTGGCACACTAATATCACCAAGTCTTATATGTCACGAGACCCTCCTCCCATTGCAATTTATGCCGTCGCCACACTGCACAATCTGTTCATCATATCTTCATTGATTGTTCCCATCTGGACCCTATTCACTGTCGTCATTTTCCTACTTTACGGTCCACAACACCTTCTAAAAGATTATCCCATATTTAATCTGAATCTTCCCACTTCAGCCATAACTCTTTTTTTTTGTATCTTCAAGAAGTGAATATTCTTTATAAGATTTGATTTTGTTATGTAATATTAGGACTATTAATAATGCAAGGATAAATTTTATTTAGTTTTTATTTATTTTGACTGACTGAATATTCATTTCACCATTCAAATCTTCCTTTGACATTCGAAACATATATATGACATGGCCCTCCTATGATGCTGATTTTTCAGCCCAGTGTGGCTGCTTCTTTGTGAGCCGTGGTGGGTCCTGTACACTGACTAAAAAAAAAAAATTCCTGGCATTTAGTGGGATTCCTTTTCTAATGAGGATCATGGTGGTTCTATATTTATAAATTGTATTCTAGCCACTTTTTGAGCTATGTGGTCCATGAATCTACAATGCACACAACGCTTTTAGACGTAATATTAACTAACGATGAAAGTATGGTGAATGAGGTTAAAGCTAAGAAAATTTTAAGAATGTGACCATAATATAATTAGATTTGATATGAAAGTGGCATCTGGGCCCAAATTGTAAGTTAATAAGGAAAAGACTATATTTCTGAAATGGGGATTTAACCAAATTTTGAGTCATGCTTAGTATAATTGAGTAGGATGAAGAGTTTAAAAATCAAATTGTTTTATCATGTGGGAACACTTTAAGCAAAATTTGATCAATATTCAGTCAGTATGTTTTAAAGATAGACCCATTAGGGTGGCAAAGAGAAATCCTATTTGGTGGAATAGATAGAGAAAATCGATGAAAAGCATAGATATTTTAAAATATTCTAGGGTAGTAATAGGGAGGAAGGTTTAGAAAATTATAGAAAAAATAGAAAGGAACTTAACTAGTCAATAATTAATTACACTAAAGAACGATTGTTAATGTTGTGATAGCCTTAATTGATATTTCCGTAAGAGAACCATGATAATTTCATGACATAAATTAATTAGGAATAAAGGCAAAAAGTATCAACAAAAATTTATTTATAGTGTAATCATGGGCGTCGCCAGCTTCCAAGCTAGGGGGGGCAGCTTAAAATTTTATAGAGCTTATATATATATATATATATATATATATATATATATATATATATATATATATATATATATATATATATATATATATATATATATATATATATATATTTATATATATATATTATATATTATATAGTATATATATATATAAAGAAGACATAAAACTAGAATCATTTGTATGGATAATTAATTGATTAATATTTAAAATAATTTATTTTATGAAAACAACAGAATATCAAATACAATATGCAATGATTGAAAATTCACAATATAGACCAGTTGCAAAATTGATATTATTAAAAAAGTAATTTCATTGTTTTCAAGTCAAAGCGACTACTGTTTGAATAAAATAATCATAATTGTCAAGCACAAATTTTCTGTGTGCACTCATCATAGCCAGACCGTTTAACCATAGTACTTCGTAGCCAAGTCTTGATCCTTCGCAGATAGAAAGAGCACTTACTTACTGGTGGTGGCATTGTGGCTGGGAGGGTAGTATCATCAAACCTTTTCGTTGACGGAAAATAAAGTTCAGTCTCCTTTTAGACTTGGGAGACAACAAGATCTATTTAGTTCTTCACTACTCATTTCTTGTCCTTCCAAATTTTTGATCAAAGTTCTAGCTTTCTTTCTATGTTTCTACAGTGGTAAAAACTGATAAAATGAAAGCTGTCTTTTCCTTTAACTCATCGATTGTTATGAGTAGCATGTGGAAAAAATATAGATATGTCAATCCATAAGCAGGTGTATTCAGCAGAAAACCGTAATTCTATTGAAGAGGTTATAGAATCCAGATACGGAATTATTAAGGATCTTCTCCAGAACTCCGTGGGATTTGTTGCTGGATGGTTGCTGCGGTTCTGCTGCCTACCAACAATCCACGAACGTATATTCAATCAGTCCCCAGTGCTCGCGATTTGGTTAGCTCTTTTAAACACTCCTAACCATTTCCACAATGTGTTGAATGTGCTGCGAGGTTTTGACGATATCCAAGGTCTTGGATTAGAGAGCATTTACAACTGGCTCTAACATCGCAGAGTATTTCGCAATCAATATCATAGCCATGATGAATGACGACTTACATGCCGCTGAATGCAACTGAAATGCGCTTTTTCTTGTGGCGGTATTTCCTTCAATGGAAAGGGTTTCTAATGCTTGCACCATTCGTACAAAGTGCTTCTCAAACACTCTAATGAACTTGTGTTGTTCAAACCATCTGGTTAGTTATAGGCTTTGGATGTTTGGCATTAATTTTCTCAAGAACGACTCGCGAAAAAACGTAATAATATCCTTATAGTTCCCAAAGTATTGCGGATTTCTGGTATTGTGTTCAAATCATTTACTACTAGATTTTGTCTGTATGAAGAGCAATGAAAGAGCAATGCTTTTTTTATACTTTTTCCACAATATTGCTTGGACACTTCCTTCTTTGCAAGACATCGTAGAACAGTCATCGAAACCCAAGCCCACGCATTTCTCGGGATCCAGTTCTTCGGTCGTGACAAAATGGCTTTCGCAATGGTTTTTGCGTCAAGCACTTTCAGTTCTACAAAGCCAATAAATTCCTCTTTGACTTCATCGGACACTTTGTCGAAATAGCGCAACCCTATGGATAATTGCTCCTTTCCAGAAATATCAGCGGTTTCAGCTGCTAGCAAGCTATACGCGCACGCTTCCTTTACCTTATTAACGATGATTTCCTTTATAGTAGTACCACATAGAGAAATGATCTCATTCTGAATCTGAACTGATTGGTATGTGGCATTTTTCTTCCCCTTTTCAAAAAGGGTTTTCAAATGACTGATCTCCGGCATCTATTCGTAGGCGGCACAAATCTTTCAGCATTCCCTTATCATGATGCTCACCCCGAAACGGTAAATCGTGCTTACCAGAAAATGTCACACATGAAATTATTGAGGATAATAGTTTTTTATTTTCTTCTATGATTTTCTAATTAAGGTCTAATTAAGAAGTCTTTGATCTAGTATAGCGAATTAACGATACTACCAATTTTAAATCAACGTTAAAAAAGTATAGAAAAATTACACAAACTGACCTTCCTTTTGATATCTATAGCTTGTTCCCTTTAGTACGTAGGAAATGAAGCCATATGATGTAGGGCTGTACTCTAAAACTCTGTGCATCGCAAAAAAGAGAGGTGTTGCTTTTGAGAAGAGAGTAAATACTTCTAGGGGGGGCAGCTGCCCCCTCCTGACGACGCCCATGAGTGTAATTACGGAAAAAAGGAGAAACTGTCTATTAATTACATTTAATTACAATTTATATCATATGGGCCTATTTATCACTTCATATTCGATACTGGGACAGCTGTCGAACATATATATGAAGATGGCATTTTCCATAAATCTTCGACAATTATTATGATACCAATCTAAACTAAATTTACACTGAAACCATTTGGTTTTACTATGAATTATATAGTGTAATTTTAGGTAAGAAGTACCCAAACATGTTAAAAGTACCTGAGATTCAATTTATGCCAATCCTGTCATGTGAGTTATAACATTTTTTGGGCCAGATCGAGTTTGAAAAGTATAGTGACTTCAGCAGAACAATGACGGGGTCATGTTAATTTTTTCTTACGTTCTTTGGTGAAGTTTTGTTAATATTGAAAAAGTAAAATTTACCCTGTGAAAGAGAAGATAAGTTATTCAATATTTACAGTATTGGTGAAGCTCGATAAATTTTTAATTCTTTTCTTTTTAATTTTTATTTATATTTTAAGTTTTTTTAAACAATTTTATTGTGCTAAAAAAAATGTTCAAGATTGTTCTTCAATATTTTAATTGTTATTTATGTTTCTTATGGTATTTAATTACATTACATTAAAAAAAGAGGAATTAAATATTTGTCAACCAGTGTTTGTTTGTTAAATTCAATAACTACTTGCGTGAGGTAACATAAATCATTATTTTTAATTTGAAATTTGATTACCTTAGGTTAAGTAGCGTTATGTAACGTTATGATTAAGTCAGGTTAGGTTAGGTTAGGTTAAGTTAGGTTATTAGGTTTGGTTAGGTTAGGTTAGGTTAGGTTGTTAGGTTAGGTTAGTTTAGTTTAGGTTAGGTTAGGTTAGATTAGGTTAGGTTAGATTAGGTTAGGTTAAGTTAAATTAGGTTAGGTAAGGTTACATAAGGTTAGATTATGGGGTAATTAGGTTATTTGCATTAGATTAAGAAAGTTCAATTTTGTTAAAAATAAAATTTAATTTATTTCACAGGTTTGTGCTAATTAATCCAATATGCATTGGTGAACAAAACATGACGGTGGAAAGTACGTGGAGTGTTTTTAAATATAAAACTAAAAAACAAAAAGTAATGAACATAAAGATGATTGATTCATATATTTGCGAGTATGCGTGGAGTAAAAGAAATGAATGGGAAAAATCTATTGAAATAAGATTAAGGAATGCAGAATTAAACATACATTACAACGTATTATATATATAATATTATATATATATATATATATATAATATATATATATATATATATATATATATATATATATATATATTATATATATATATATATATATATATATATATATATATATATATATATATATATTATGAAAAGGAATGTAATGTTGACATTA
>JABUQX010088538.1:0-2500 GCA_015478945.1 Trachelipus rathkii
CTTTCTTCTGATTGGTTGAAAGAAAGAATCTCACTACCTATAAGGGTTGTTTACGTTTACGAATTCCGTCAGTAGGACATTTTTTCGTTGTTCTGGTACGATGACATCTCCTCACATCTCTACGCTTGTTGTTGATATCTTCACAGGGAGCTTCGTTATTCACCACGATGTGTCATTTACATTTAAGTCGTAAACCGAAATGCTGCGACTGCTACAAATGCTCATGATTCCTGTCAGAGGGTTCCAAATATAAGTAGTATTGCATCACTTTATGCAAATGGTTATAGCATAAAATCATTTTCATGTTTAGAGTTGTTATTTTCTGAAAGGGGGAAGGAGTCTAAAAAGAGATAAGCCTAAAAACTTTACTTTGTTCGTCTTTACTCGTTAGGTATTATGATAGTTAGGTAAGACTATGATAAATTTTTGTTAAATATTACTTAATATGTTAGAGTTATGCTTGAAGTAAGATTAGGATACGTTTTTGCATAACATGTTAGTTGCTTTACAGGTGTTAAGTGTGGAACATTGTTAATGTTAACAGTTTATTTGTGTGTAAGTTGTGTTAGGTTTATCTTTTTGCATTATTTTCTTAGTTCATGTTACGCTATGTCAGTTTTTATTGATGTGTGAAACTTGTAATTTGTTAGAGTATATTCCGTTATGATGCAGTATGAATTAACCAAAATGTTGGTTGACTAAAATTTTAGTTAAAATTATACCATGTTAGTGTAAATTTAACATAGTTATGGTTAGAGATATGCTTTGACAAAGTAAGAAAATAGGTTAAATATTTTGTAGATGCTATGTTAGTTACTTTACTAGGTTTAAGTGTGGAACTTTGTTAATGTTGACTGCTTATTTTGCTTAAGATGTGGTCTGGCTTGCCCTTTGTACATTATAGTTCTTAGTTCATGGTTAACGTCATGTTAGCTTATTAAATGCGAAACTTGTTACGGGTTAGAGTATACTCAATTGATCAAGTATGAAATATTTAATCAAATGTTGTGAATAAATTTTTTGTTAAATATTACAGTCTTAATGTAAAATAACAGCGAAATGTTAGAAAAGTGTAAGTAGGTTACGTTTTTGGATGTTATGTTAGTTACTTACTGTTGTTAAGTTTGTAGGTAACTTTGTTAATGTTACCATTTATTCTTTGTTTTTTAAGATGGGTTAAGTTTCTCGTTGTGGGTTATATTCATAGTTCAGCTGATGCAGAGTAAGCTTTATTTAATGTGAAAATTTGTTACGTCAGCATATATTGGTTGATGTTTGTATAAAGAACTTGATTTTATGTTATGTTTATTCAAAATGATACTCAAAAAGTGACCTTAATCAATAGATCAATAGATCACAGATTGGTCAGGAGGGAGGTTGGAAAGGGAGTTTGGATAGTGGTTTGATTTAGTGATTTACTGTTTAGGGTATGTAAAAACGTAAATTTGTAAGTTATAAACATAAAAAGAATAAGAAATTTTATTTATTTATTTATTTATTTTTTATTTCTTGATGGTTCTGAAACCATTATTTTCGAAATCTACAGACTCGAAAACATATATAAGGACATCAACCTTGTGACATTACAATAATATTTAATAACTAGGCACCGCACCGGAGCCAGCACCGGTGCATCTGTCAACTCCTACTCCACCTTCCTCATTCTTCTTCCTTCCTCATTCATCTTTCATCCTTCTTCATTCCTCCTTTGTTTTTTGCACTCTGTGCTCTTTTTTTCAGTCGGGACCCCCCTAATGGGGGTCCTAGACACCCTACACGGACTTATAACCATCATATTCGAACTCTACGACCTCAATAACCCTTATAAAGACACCAAGATTGTTGTTATACGACTGTTTGTTAACTCGGCACCGCAGTGGCTCCAGCACCGGTGCCGGAGCCAACTCCTCAGATTCACATATCAAGTATTTCTAGAAACTCAACTCTGAATCTTCTCACCAAATTTCAGCCTATTACGTACACTTTGATTTTTAAGTGGGGGTGGGGTCCCCCTTCGGGGGACCCACGGGGACGTAACTTCGTATACGAATGGGGTACGTCATCATCTAACAACCCTCCAAATTTTAGCTTGATACGATAACTCTAACTTATATAGATATATGTCGGAGCCAGCGGCGCGGTGCGGGGCGGTGCGGTGCGGTGCGGACCGGTGCGGTGCGGACTCGGAATCGCAGAAGGAGACGCAGAAGGGTTTAAAACACAACTCAGAAGTGTTTCCTCCGGAAACACTTCTTCGACGTAATAATAATAATAATAATAATGTGTTTGTGTATGCGCACGCGCGCGCTCGCGCGCGCCTCTCGCGCGCTCTCTCTCACGCGCAGACACCTGGTTTTTCAGAATTAACCGTTAGGCTTAACTCAATCTCGGGTTTGGAAAGCCAAAAGGGTATAAACGCGGGCGTAGCGGCTACGCTCTCGGGGGTAACCCCCCCTTAGGGGTGACCTACGGTCACCAAAACTCGCGTGGGATCAGTTTA
>JABUQX010088538.1:20000-25490 GCA_015478945.1 Trachelipus rathkii
CATGCCTCCATATAGCCCTCACTAGCCTCCCACATAGCCTACACCACTACACCTAGCCTTCAACTAGCCTATCAACCTAACACCTAGCCTCCATCCATCGACTTCACCTAGCCTATCACCTACACCTAGATTTCCACCAGTGCTTCACTAGCCTACACCTACACCTACAACTACACACACACCCACAGCTACACCTACACCTACACCTAGCCTCCACCAGCCTTCACCTAGCTATCACCTACACCTACACTAGACTCCACCCAGCCTTCACCTAGCTTACACCTATACCTAGCCTACACGTGCCCCTACAACTTTGATGGCTCAACTTTTATGCTCAACTTTGATTGACGTCATCTTTGTTGGGCATCTATATTTTGAATGATTCAGGCGTTTGATGACTCGATTTTATTGATGTTTCAACTGTTGATGGTTTCCCAATCACCGTAAGAAGTTATCTAGGGATGTTCTATTAGTATTCTATGAGTATTCTATGAGTGCCATGTGAGTGCCAAGTTGAGTGCCAATGAGTGCCAAATGAGTGCAAATGAGTGCCAATGAGTGGCCAAGTGAGTGCCACATGTGCCAACTGAGTGCCACGTAGTGCCAACTGAGTGCCACTTTGTTCAAGCCTTTTCTAGCCTCCCCTGGAGCTAGAATAGCCCTATAATGGGTGTCTACCCCTAGGTTTATAAGGTATGAGGATCGATGGTGTATATTACAAGTTGCTAGGATGCTTCCTACAATGAGTTAGTATTTTTCTAACACTCATAGCAATCGATAGAATATATATGCTAAGTTACACATTTGAGACAGCTGACGCAAACGTTTCAAGAGCCGCGTCCGAGGTGAAATCCAGCCGCGAAAACACCGGCGTGCGCAAACCGGCAGGCGCAATATTAACGCGTAACAGCCGCCGCGTGCGCCCGCCAGTCGCAATATTTCCGCGCGAACAAAAAAATAATATCAAATGTAAACTATTCAAGAATTTCATTTCAAATATAATATGAGTCATTATTTTACTATAATTGTACGAAATTTTATTAAAAACATATACTTTATCATACCCTTAACAGCAGTGAAATCAGTAATCAATAAGAGGTGTTTACTTCACCATAACACCAAAGGGATTGAGTATGCTTTTGTTTTACTGTTTTTACTGCTTTAACTGCAGTATGTTTTACGCCTTTAACTCATATATTTATTAGCATTACATACCTTAAAGCCAGTAAATGCAGTAATCAATAGGGTGTTTACCTTACACCAAAGGGGATTAGTAAATGGCTTTTTGTTTTTACTGTTTTACTGCTTTAACGTCATATGCTTTACTGCTTTAACTCATATATTTTTTATTAACATTTACATACCTTAAACAGTAAATCAGTAATATTTATATCAATAACGTAAACACACAAGTGGATTTAGTATGCTTTTTGTTTTACTGTTTTACTGCTTTTAATCATATGTTTTACTGGCTTTACTGCTTTACATCTCATAATGTTTTACTGCTTTTAACTCATATTGTTTTACTGTTTTATCTGCTTTAACTCATTATTGTTTTTAAACTGGCTTTAACTCATATAGTTTATTACATTATATTTTTTTATTTGTTTTAATACTTTTTAATTTATTTTTATTTTATTATTTTTATTTCTATTTTTATTTTGGTTTTATACTTTTTTATTTAAAAATGTAAATGTAAGAAAACATCACGCAGTGTCTGTTATATAAACATTTGATTTTAATAAAATTGTACCGAAATTTTATTAAAAAATATACTTTAAACTGGCTTTCAGCATTTAATTAATCTTTCATTAGTTCATTTATTCACTGTTGACCGCTTATGGGGTATGGATGTGGAGAAATTTTCGTCGTTCCGAAGTTCGGCTACATGTCTTGTAGTTGGGCCGACAGGCTGTGGTAAAAACCTTTCTATTATTCAAAATATTTTAAAGGAAACTGGTAGATTTTTGAGCACCCACATATTTCAATAATAATACTGGTGTTTATAATTTGCCTTAACAATACGGCTCATCAAAGATGACCACGTAAATTCCAACGAGAAACGGGCTAGCAATTTAGGTGGCTCTTTTCGAATGATTTTTTTGTATTGAGAATCGATTTAATGCACAAATTGAATTTGGAAATAGTATAGCATAAGCGTTCAAATATTATCCTAACACCCTAAATATCTCGGTGTTTTTTATAACACAGAATAGTTTTTCATCAAAGCAAGCATATGCGAAGTGTTTCCTTTAAAACACTCGTGATTTACTGTTTGTTTGGACTAGAGAAGAGACATGATTCATATTAATGTATTGGGGAATTCGAAGTAATCTCTTCTTTATATACCAATTAAGTAATATTTGATTTGAATGTGAGACATTTGGGCTGTCATTGGAATTAAATAAATACATGTCTCTTTCTGTCCAAACAACAGTAAATACTTTGTGTTTAAAGAAACACTTCGCATATGCTTGCTTTGATGAAAATATTCTGTGTTATGAAAAACACCGAGATATTTTAGATGGTGAGAATAAACTGTGACAGGCTTCTGCTATTTCAAATTCAATTTGTTGCATTAATCATCTAAATAACAATAATTTTTCATGTCCTGTAACTATTATCCATGATCTAATAATGTATAATGCCTTCATGAAATTGAATCACATCTTTATATTTCCTTAAATTTTTCCTGATAAACAGTTAAACAAATATTTAATGTTTACAGGGGGCTGCCTCAAAAATCCTCCATTTCCTTTAAATATTTAATAATAGAAAGGTTTTACAACAGCCTGTCGGCCCAGCTACAAGCCATGTAGCCGGACTGTCGGACGTAATATTTCTCCACATCCCATACTCGTCAAGTGAATAATGAATAATAGGTTTATTAAAAGTTTTAAGGAATAAAGTAATATGTTTTTAATAAAATTTCGTACAATTTTATTAAAATAAAATGTTTATATAAACGAAACTCTGCGGTGTGGGTTTTTCTTACATTACAAGTTTTTAATAAAAAGTATTAAAAACAAAATAGAAAATAGAAATAAAATAATAAATAAAATAAATAAAAGTAATTAAACAAAATAAAAAATATAATGTTTAATTAAATAATATGAGTTAAAGCAGTAAAAACATATGAGTTAAAGCAGTAAATACAGTAAAACATATGAGTTAAAGCAGTAAACATATGAGTGTAAAAGCAGTAAGCAGTAAAAACATATGAGTTAAAGCAGTAAAACAGTAAAACAAAAGCATACTAATCCCTTAGGTGTTAGGTAACACCTCTATTGATTTACTGATTTACTGCTTTAAGGTACGTTAAAGCAGTAAAGCATATGAGTTAAAGCAGTAAACAGTAAAACAAAGCATACTAATCCCTTTGGTTTAAGGTACACTCTTTGATTTACTGATTTACTTGCTTTAAGGTATGTAGATGCTAATAAACATATGAGTTAAAGCAGTAAACATATGAGTTAAAGCAGCGTAAAACAGTAAAAACAAAAGCATACTAATCCCTTTTGTGTTAGGTAATAACACCTCTATTGATTTAACTGATTTTTACTGCTTTAAGGTATGGTAAAGTTATGTTTTTAATAAAATTTCGTACAATTGTTATTAAAATGAATGACTCATAGTAATATTTGAAATGAATTCTTTGATTGTTTTACTATTGATTCATATTTTTTGTTCGGCGGAAAATAGTTGCGAACTGCGGGCGCACGCGGCGGGCGGGAACGGGAAAATATTGCGCCTGCGGGCGCACGCGGCGTGCGGGTACGCGGTAATATATTGCGCCTGCGGCCGCACGCGGCGGTTTCGCGGTGTTTTCACCTGCGGACGCGGCTCGTCTGAACGCTTTGCGGGTCACTGTTCTTCATAATGTGTTAATCTTCTTTATTAGATATATTTATTTCTATTTCGTGCTATTGATGTTGTTAGAGAAATATACTACATTCATTATGTTAGTGAAGCTATTTCCTCAACTTTGTAATAATACACAATTCGATTCCTCATCGACCTTGATAACCTAGGGGTATACACTCCATATTAGGGGCTAATCTCAGGCTCAGGGGAGGCTAGAAAGGCTTGAACAAAAGTGGCACTCAGTGTGGCACTATGTGGCACTCGACTTG
The DNA here is from genome assembly GCA_015478945.1 of Trachelipus rathkii. Classification (NCBI taxonomy): domain Eukaryota; kingdom Metazoa; phylum Arthropoda; class Malacostraca; order Isopoda; family Trachelipodidae; genus Trachelipus; species Trachelipus rathkii. The sequence goes on from JABUQX010088538.1 coordinate 24,134, forward strand.
GACACTCATTGGCATCTCATTGGATCATTGGCACTCCTTGGCACTCTGACCGTGGCACTTCATAGAATAATCATGAGATTACTAATGGACATCCCTCAGGATACTTTTACGGGTGATGGGAAGCCATCAAAGTTTGAACCATCAATAAATCTGAGTTCATCAAGCTGAATTCATCAATATAGATGTCCAACAAAGATGACGTCCCAATCAATAGTTGAGCCATCAAAAGTTTGAGCCATCAAAAGTGTAGGGGCACGTGTAGGCTAGGTATAGGTGTAGGCTAGGTGAAGGCTGGGTGGACGCTATAGGTGTAGGTGTGGGTGTAGGCTAGGTGAAGGCTGGGTGGAGGCTAGTTGTAGGTTGTAGGTGTAGTGGCTAGGTTGAAGGCTGGGTGGTAGGCTAGGTGTAGGTTGTAGGCTTAGGTGAAGGCTGGGTGGAATCTAGGTGTAGGTGTAGGCTTAGGTGAAAGGATGCGGTGGAGGCTATGTGTAGGTGTAGGCTAGGTGAGGCTAGGTGTAGGTGTAGGGTGTAGGCTATGTTGAGGCTGGGTGTAGGCTATATGGAAGCTGGGTGTAGGCTTAGGTGTGTGTGTGTGTGTTGTATGTGTGTGTGCGCGTGAGCGTGTGTAGATGTGACCGAAATATCAAAAAATAGGGCAATCCCCTAAAGGGTGGCCAAAAATTAGGTGGGCCAAATTTGACGCCATGTGAAGTAACCAAAGGTTGTCGAAAAATTAGGTGGGACACGTACCAGACCGGTTGCTTACGCAAACGTTTGGCGCAACCCCCTTCTTCGAAGGTTGCAAAAATTAAGGGTTGGCCAAAAAATTAGGGTTGCCAAAAAATTGAGGGTTGCCAAAAAATTAGGGTTCTCAAAAAATTAGGGGTTCTCAAAAATTGGGGGTGGGGCACGGTACAAACGGTTGCTACGCAACCGTTTAGCGCAACCCTTCTTTAGGGTTGCAAGAAAATTAGGGTTCTCAATAAAATGTTGGGTTCTCGAAAAAATGTCAAGGCCGAAAAAAAGGTCAAGATCAGGTAAAAATTTGGGCTCAAGAAAAGGTCAATAAAGGTCGCGGGTTCAAAAGCAGGTGGAGCAGGTACGTAGTCCAATATACACTCCCTACTTATTACTACTACTACTACTACTATCTTACTACTACTACTACTACTACTACTACTACTACTACATATAAAAAATGAATTAATAATAATATAATAATAATAATAAAATAATAATTAATAATATAATGAATAATAATAATAATAATAATAATAATAATGAATAATTAATAATTAATCATGATAGATATAATAATATAATAATGAATAATAAATAATATATGAATAATAATAAT
>JABUQX010088539.1:0-12500 GCA_015478945.1 Trachelipus rathkii
AGAAGATGGGTCAGAGAGATAGAGAGAGAAGGAGCGGCTACGAGCATAATTCTCCCAGTGAGAGGAGTTGGTGATTTTTAGGGGACTTAAAGCAGAGAGAACGTTTAAGAAGTGGAAGGACGAGGGTGGCACGCCTGAGAAGATAGAGTAGATGATAGAGAGAGTTATAACCTGCCGTAGTAAATTCTTATTAAATTCACGTGAACATTATTTGTTCTATTATCTTTATCCTTTAATTGCTTACATATTTTTAAATCACTCTTTGAGGCTCAAATTTATCACGTTAGTTAGTTTTATTCTGGCTGTCTGCAACTATATTTATAACAGATATTCATTCATGGTCTATAATAGTGCTTTTCTTTGCAATATTCCAATCTATTATGTGTTCTCATTTTAACTCTTCAGCTCAGAATCAACTTTGAATTCTTTTTTATTATTCGTGTAAAGTGTTGACGTAACAAGAGTTTGAAAACCTTCATTCTCCTATCACTCTTCACTATTTCTAATTTTCACTCTTGCTAGTAATTTCATTCCGTTGGGATAAATTTTATTTCGACAAGCTATCAATCGTAGGTTTCCACCATAAGCATTTGGAACGTTTCTGATACTCTTCTTTAGGTTCTTCACTACCTTGATAGATTACCTTGTATCTTAATTATCCTGACCTTCATTGCCATTATTTTACAAGGGATCTCTCGATATATATTAATTATGAAATTCTTCCGGATCTTTCTCTTTATTACTAATCCCTTTCTTATTTCTCGCATTAAAGGTAAAGAAATGGTTGAATATTTCCGTTATATATTTTTATTCCTTTTCTATTAAATAGCCTTATTTAAAATTATGTTTTCATCTAATTCTACCCTGGTATGATTCGCTCGTAGCACCCCTCCTGCCTTTAACACGCTCTCTTAGAGTGCTTCCATGTCTCTCATGATTTCGGAGTTAATTAAGATCCGTGCGAGTTATCCTATGACGTTTCAGGTAAGGTAGTATCTTCACCTGGATTAGCATTATCCTCCTTCAGTTAATGTTTTTGAAGGAGTGTGCTTCGAGAGCTATTTTGTAGTTTTTTTAATCTAGTTCTTTAATCTCTCTATCTTTTCTATGCCTTAATACTTATACTTTATTTCTCACTGTGGAATACAGTGCGCATATGTTCAACATATTTATTCCACCGAATAATCGGTATCCTTCACGCTTCTGTGAAATCCTTTCATAACTCTCATCAATAGCTCTATAACTTGTATTTTTTCTTATCTAAAATTTTTTTTATTTTGAAAAGCAAAGTCTTTAATCTCATTTTCATGAAAAATCAGACATCAATCTACATTCCCTTTCTTTTCAGTATCATCCATAGTGGCATTTTTCGATTTGACTGGATAAGTCACTTTATTGAACATTAACTTTCCTATTTACTGGTCAGTCTGTGGTATTATTTATTACCTTGATATGTTATATTTCTGCCCTTTAATTTGGATACCTGGTTAAGGTGGGGAATAGGCATTGGTTTTTGGTAAGTAGCAGGTGCGCCATTTAAGACATAATTCGGTATCGGTGTGTAACCAGGTGTGCATTTTTAATGCATTTCCTCTTGAGATATTTGTGTGTTTGACGCGTAACGCGCTAATCCCTTTTAACGCTTTCTTTCAATTTTGGTGTGTGCTTCATAATGCTTCATTGCTTATAAGACATGAGGTGTAGAGTTTCTCTTGTGCTATGATTGTCTATTTGCGGTAGATTTGCGGAGTGGGCTGTGCTTATGGTATATGATGTTGCGGCGTGAGCGTGATTTCCTGCCTGTGTTTCTGTGGTGAGATTATTGTTGATGTTTCGCAGATGGACAGAGGGTGTGGCTTTTGTTCTTATTTCCATATCGGTGGTTAGTTCTATCTTTTTTTTTTTCATCCATTATACGATATATTATTTCTTAGAAATTTGAACTAGTTTGTGTTGTTCTGTTAAAGTATCTTTATGTAGATTCTGTTCTTATAGAATTTAACCATTCTCTTTTTCTATTTACTTTATCATATTCACTCTTATGAAAAATTGATATATTAATCTCTTTTCTTTTTTTTGAGAACTATTTTTTAGAGTTGCACCTTCCACTTCTCGCATTGCCTATGTCTGTCCCGATTTTTCACATTAATTCTCTATATGGAGACAATGTCCATGAGTCATGATGTGATTCTAAACCCTCTCCACGAGTTGGGTTGTGATGGGTTATCTCATATTTCTCTATCTAAATATTTCCGTGTGAAATTCAACTTAAAGGGAATTTAGCATAAAAGAAAAATTAAAAATATAATATGCGCTATTCATATCTTTATATACAGGAGCAGCAATTCTCCCTAAACTCAATTAACAGGCTAGACAGCACTCTTACATCCAACTTTCACATATCATTCCCTCCTTCGTGAATATTCTGGGGTCAGATCTGTTGAAAATTTCGGGGTTGTAACAATTTCAATTTGAAAGTTCACACACTCTTTGTGGATAAGCAGAAAAAAAGTTTGCGATTTTTTCAGGGTAGTGATTCAATTAATATAGACAATCAAAATTGTGATACTTTAAGGGAACTATGCTGGATCGTCACTAATATAAAGTTTTAACGTGTGTATAGATGTTGTAGGCCTGGCGCAAGTATATTTACTTATGTTTCAATCTTAATAATATTAGCAATAGGAAATATTGTGTGTTTATTTTGCTCTAGATTTTCACGATAATGTAGTGGGCGTGAAGTATAATACAAAGGTTAAATTCAGTTTGACGCGTTTGCATACGCCGCTTGTCCGTAACTAGTTGAGTTAGCATAAATGTTTTCATAAACCGTAGTTCAGATTCTTAGGCTTAATTTTTCGGCTTCTGGGGGGGCCCTGAATTCGTTTTGACGGCGTGTAGAAGCTCCAAGGATTATCTCCAGCTGTTTCATTTTTTGTGGCTGTAAGAGGTATTGGTCTACTCTACAAGAGAATATGTAGTGATGATAACTCAGAAACCATGTCTACGCACATCGTCCATAACGTATTTTCATAGCTTGGGGTGTAATAGGGAAAAGGGGAGAATGGAAAAAATACTATCTTTCTCTTACGCAAGAACACAGCAATTTACACCTTTCAGGGGCGATAAGCTCTTTTTTTCTATAATGTATTACAACGACAAGTTGGCTGCGAAGAAGATATAATCTCTCGTATTCCTTTAACCATTGAATCTCCCTACAGTAGTACATGAGGTGCTTACTCTCACATGAATATTGTTGTGAGTAATGCTAAACTAAAAGCTCGTAGTTACTGTAAATTAAGCTTATTACAAAGTCACAAATTCTTAATCTTTCGTTGGCACATTCCTTTGCCCATCACTACAGGGTATCGTGTTTCCTCTTCCTCGCTAGGCTTCATCATACTTACTCTGCAATCGCTGATAACGGGAAACCTTCCCACGTCCTAGGTAGAATACTCTGATTATGATATTCAGCGATTGCAGATTATTTAGAAACTGAGTTTTTTGGATATGCTTAAGTCCTGGGTGATCTTTCCTTACTCAGGAAATTTATCCTAAATCGACACAAGGATTTCTTATATTCTGCGATAAGGAAGTGGCTGTTGGTAATAATCAAAATAATGGGTATCAGCATGATACATACAAATATAATATATATATTAATTACACATATACTCTTCTCATTACAACACTGGTACTTACTCTATCTTATCTAAAATATTCAGCAATTTTAAAAGGAAAAATTGCAATAATTTAATTATATAATAGTATTTAAATATTTTCAGGTTCAGATGAGGTTTTAAAATAGAGCATAGAAATTATTTCTATATATATATGTATATATAGGTCAGGTTACTAAGAAAATAATGATATATATAAATATATATATATAATAATAAGAGTAATACGAATTTTAGCGAGTGTAGTATATAATGATATTTTTTGAAATCAAGGGTCAAAAGAACTGCTGGTTTGTCATTATTGCGGCTCTTCTTTCCTCATTAATTTACATTATATTCAAGTTTTTTGTGAAAATAGCTATCTTATCTACTCGCTATAATAGGTTATATATACCTAGACCTATATGTATTTACTCAAAATCTTTAACTTACTGAGTTAGTTTGAAAATATTTAAATTAGTACTTTTAACATTACATTGATTAAACTGTGAGCCTAGTGACTAGTGTTTTACAGAAATCATTTGACAGTCCAATTTTTCATTTAATGCCCTGGGTTCCCTCAGTTACATAGATATTAAGTCAAATATAAAGAAACCCACCACTAAATATATGTTTATAAACAAGTGAGCATTCTCTTTGAGAGCTAGACAAATTCCTTATATTGTCACTCGACTCAACTTTTTTAGAACTTCTCACCTATATACCTTATGATAGTAATAGTAAAGCGCAATAACTCTCACATACTTATTAGCAAACAGCTCACTTTCGCATGCAGTTGAGAGTTAATATTTCTACATGGATAGGAGAATAGTTACACGCGGATTACGTACGAGAGTAAACTAGAAGAGAAAAACTACAGAAATATAAGCTTGGGTGGTTAATGTTTGACTCACAGAAGTGAAGTGAAGATGTCCATATATAGGCTTTTATGAATAATGTAAAGATTGTGCATAAAGTACGCAATGCATTCTCTGACAGTGTTTATCCCTCGCGAATAGAAATAAATAATGAATAATAATAATCAAATAACTAATACTTTGTAAATGATCCATTCAATTTTAATTTAAATATTAATTAATTTAATATAATAATATTGTAGACTCAAGTTTTAATTAATTACTCAGTTAATTTTTAATTAATACACTTTATTTATATATAATATTAATTATAATTAATAGTTCATAATAAAAATAATTATTTTAATATATATAATATACATTAAATATACATGATTATAATAATATATATATAATATATAATATATATTAAAATTATAAATAATAATTAATTTATATATAAAATTAATAAATTAATATATACTTAATTATATAATATAATTATAATTAAATTTTAAAGACTAATATTAAATATATTATAATAATATATTAATATAATTAATTAAAACTTGGAATTAACTATATTATTATATAAATAATAATACATTATAATAATATAATAATAATAATTAATTATATAATATTGCAGGCGTGTGGGACAGCTTCGTACCCATTATAAATCAATTACATGTGATAATTATAATAAATAGTTATCTATACTATTTTATTTTATTTTGATCAATAAAATAAAAATGAGCTAATTAAGGAATTATAATGGCAAAATTATAAGAAAAGAGAATACTAGAAGACCTGCTTTTTTTATATGCTTACTAGATTCGCTTAATTGGCTTAACATTATTTAAATTCAATATATCAATATAATAATAATTTTCATTTAATTATATAATTAAAATAAATATATTTTATTCTTAATATATATTAATATAAATTAATTTACAGATAAATGACAAAAAATTATGAAATACTACTAACCTATAAGTATTTTATTATGGAAAATGGAAATATATAATACTACTCTAATTATAATATTAGGGTAAAATGTGGTAAATCAAAATAATATTATATACTAGGGACATATATATAAATATTGATTTATTCTTATAAACAAACAGTTTTAATTATATATATAATCTATAACGTGGATGTAATATTGGAGAATTTATAAGTGGCAAATTCGATAATGGCCATGTCCAGATTCACTGATAGAGTTTATAGTAGAATCTCTTGGTACTTCCCACGATTCAGAAAAATCGTTGGGTTGTACCTATATGGAAAATTTAAAACGATCTAAAAAATAATAAAAATATTCTATTAAATAATACTAATGTCAAAGAAAGGTTCGAAATTGATCATTCAAAATGTGTTTGTGATATCTTTAATAACAAGGTATCAAAGATTGTGAAGTCTCAGCGTGCAGACTATATTTTGTCATAATAATTATTTAAATAGCTTGCCAATCATGAACGATATAGTCACAGGTTAGGAAATGAGGCAAATTACTCTGCGGACTCAGATGAAAGTTCGGTAAACGACGAATGTGCAAACATTTATGCAAAGTTTCCGATGAAAATGAGATGACGGAGGAGATTTGCGAGATTTCAAACCCGAAACTGTGTAACGTCCTGATATGTTAACTAAGAAAATATTCATTTAGAGAGATGGAGATAGCTGGCAAATAGAAAATTCTCTCGCGTAACTTTAAAGTTTCAGAAATTGACAAGGCATTTACGCGCCGTAAAATGAATCTGAACGACCTTCGTGGATGGGAATTTGAGTCGCCACGTTTACAAAATCTGAATCTTTTTGAATAAATTAAATACCTTTAAAATAAAAAGATTTCCATCATAAGTTTAGCGAGTCATTAAAAATAATTCTTACCATTGATTGATTCCTATAATCTTAATAAAATTTATATTTTTTCGGTTAAATGATTTGTGTTTCATGAAGTAAGTATATGCATTATTTGAGGTCATTTCAAATTTTTAAGTTCAAAACCAGAATTCCAAGGAAGCAGTTGTTTTGACGATCAAAAATGAAATTAAAGAGATTATATTAATAGTTTATTAAGCATTAATGAACTTTAACAAAGAAAAATAGGATTTTGGTAAAGATTTTATTAAACAATAGTATAAAATTTGCTATCAACCATACTATCGAATATGTTTAAATGTAAAATATTTCGCATGTTAAATTTAAGGAAACTCCTTCCCAATTCCGAACTTTCGACCTTATAGCATCTCGCCTTTTTTCTCTAATAAATAAAATAAAAAGTTACACAAAGCATTCGAAATCCGACTTTGTCGCCATGTAACGACCGCAGATACAAGCTTCTCAAAAAGGGCAGCCATTGGAAAAAAAAAGCCCAGCCGAGGTTGACCTTCAAAAAAGGGAGAAAAACAAAAAGATCAAATAAAAAGAATAAAGAAAGCAAAGAAGGAGAAGTAGGAAATATTATTTTTTTTTCATTCTTACATTGTTGAAATTTAGATGTAGGATGATAGATTCTTTAATTTATTTCAGAAAGCGCCATTAAAATGCTATATAGCTCCCGGAAAGGTTTGGCCGATAAAACAAATAAGAAAAAGAAGCGATTATTCTGGGTCTGGAATTCTGACTTTTAAAGAAAGAGAGAAATGAGAACCTTGGGAACCGAAAGGAGTAAATAGTAGAAACTTGAAAAAAATGCTGGTAAACAGCTATATGTGGCGATGACTACATGTATGGTTTAAAAAATGTCATAATTATGCGAGACTAATGTTTATAAAAGTTTCTTCTAAACCTCTATGATTAGTATTTTTCCGATCTTTCCCTTCCTCTTCTTCCTGCATGTATTCTAATTTCTCAGAAGGTTTGGGTGAAAGAAATATCTGTGAAAACATAAACAAAGGTGTCACCTGTGTTTATGAGGCAGATATTCCTTTTCGTCTCCAGGGTCTACCAATGTGGACTGAAAATATTAATAAGTAATTAAATGCAAAACCTGTACGCACAAGCATGTGTACCTAAGATCCTGTACACCTGTGTATCTATGTACAATCTTTAACATTATTTCAATGTATTACCAAGCAATCTCGTATAAAAGATTGTTAGAAAAGCCATCCTCAGAAAAGGGAGGAGCGAGATTTTGAATGGAAGATGCGATGGCATTTTGAATGCCCAGCATCAGGACTTGGCCTCGATAATGTGCCAGAGGAAGAAGTGTCTTCGTCCACTTCTTCCTTGTTACAAAATCACTAATAAGGTATGAAACATGCAATTCAAATTAACAATCAATTATTATTATTCTCATTGTCAAATGTAAACATATTATAATATCTACTTGTGAAATTTCCATTATTTATTTGATCTCTTTAATAAACCTCAAAGAAACAATGCAGCTCATTTCAACTCCAGATTGTATTAGTTACATCATCATTAATCATTAAATTGCCTTTATCTAGCCATATATATATATATATTATATATATATATATATATATATATTTATATATTATATATATATATATATTATATATATATATATATTTATAATATATAATATATATATTTATTTATATTATATATATATATAATATTATATATATATATATATTTACATAATAAATATATACAAAATTAAAATAATATAAATAAACACATATATACTAATAAATATAAATAAAACTACAAACCCCTGCCAATCATAAAAAAAAATAATACATAATAATAATACATTATATTATATATATATATATATATATATATATATATATATATTATATTATATATATATATATATATATATTATATATATATATTATATATATTATATACATATACAATATATTAATATATATTATTATATTATATATATTGATATTATCATATATATTATATATATATACGTATATATATATATATAGTAACGCCACAACAACCCCCTATATACTATATATATATTATATATCTATATTATATATATATATATATTATATATTATATATATATCTATATATATATATATATATATATATATATATATAATATAATATATATATATATATTATATATATATTATTTACGGTTTATCACTCATCCCCACCGCTCACGGGCAAAGCCTATCTAAGGAGGGGGTGTTCAATCAAACAAAATTCAACTAACAAAATTTACTGCAGATGAACACAGAAGCGGGCTTTAAGTGAGGGAGATTAAATTGAGTAGGAACACAGAAGATGGAAGAGACTCCCAAGAACAGAGGTGGCAGGAAAGAAGGAGAACAGAGATGGAACTAGACTGGAGTTGCTGATATCAACACAACTCATGTGCGAACAGCAACCCCATTGTGCTAAACAGAAGGGACGTCTTAAAAAGGTGGATGGCACGCGAGTAGAAAGTTCCTCGACAACTTGCCGCTACCGAGTCACACATATAAGAAAAGAAGATAAAGCCCAATCATCGCGCCGCAAAGATAGAGGGTCAAGTTGAAATTAGAAAGAAGACGACGGATGTTTGCCTTTGATCGACCATCCAAAAGCCGGGGTGAAACCTGAGCCCTACATATATGAGAGCAGTACTCCATACAAGGCGAATGAGGCCCTTTAATAACTGGAGTAACTGTGAAGAGGAAAAAAGTCTCGCAGTCTAAACGAACTCCCAGTTTTTTTGAGGCCGGACTAAGCAACCGTTTGTGATGTGAGGTTCCAGGACAATTTTTTTGTTTATGTTAGGCCAAGGATGTTATATTGTCGACAGGAGAGACGATAGAAACGTCGAAAGAGATGGAAAGTTGGAAGGTGTCTTAAGGAGGGAGATTTGTAGAAGTTGGTTTTTAAAAGAATTGAATTTACAAGGTTCAGACGACACCTGAAATTTATTCCAGATAAGCGAGAATAGATCGGGAAAAGATAAGACGGGAGGCATTCTAGAATTAAAAGAAGGAGCAGAAATTGAAATGAGTTGAAGAATGAAGGGGTCAGTCATGGCATATGAGTGGATAGAGTTTAGATGTGCAGGTGTGAGAATTCATTAATGAAAAGTAGGATAAAGTAGGAGATAAGACAAACCTGAGGAACACCACTACCAAAAGAAAACGGAAGAAAGAAGTCGATAAACCCTTCTGATCGATTTTGAGAAACTAGACATACAGTAGCAAAGAGAGGAGGAAACCGAAGGAGGGGAGCCTGTAGAGCAGTGACGCGTGCATACCCGGATCAAATGCTTTGGATATTCAAGCGCCAACCAAAACAGGCAAAGATCTCACAGTAGTTTCCTAAGGGGCGGAAAACATAAATCAGGTAGATAAGAAAAGTATATAATATATATATATATAATATTATATATATATATATAATATATATATATATATATTAATTATATATAATTATATTATATATATATATATATATATAAATATATATATATTTATATATATATAATATATTTGGTAATATATAATAAATAAAAACAAATTACAAAATAATAATTAACACTTATGCCCTCGTGCGGAACGCTAAGACGTGAGATAGAGATTAATAAAGGAGTGTTGTCAAATCCCACTCTCGACTCATATTATAAGGGTGATTTTTTAATTAAATTAGAGTTTCGAAAATAACGTAGAGACGTCCGGCCGTTGGTCGAGTATTCGAGCAGTACCGCGAGCAGGTATACATTGACTGGCCTGGTGCGAGAGCGGTTAGCGCAGGCATGGATCACGTGGATTGGCTGGTCCCACGCACTGACCCCGGAATGCAGCCCCTTGTGATGGACACCTTGGAACGTAAAGTACACTTGTTAAAATGTACTTAATCGCCCGTTACAGTATACTTGAAAACAGCCAGGAAGTAAGCTGAGCGATGACCTATACCAAAAACACTCAACGAACGTACGTAATATGAAAGTACGGCAGATTGTAAAGTACACGAACGTACATGTAGATAGCTTAGAAAGTACCCTCTGGAAGACGTGGCCTGGTAGATTTTCTATCTTGCCCATCTTTTGTCCACCATAACTACTATATAATATATATTTATATAATATATATTATATATAATTATATATATTATATTATTATATATTATATTATCATATATAATATATATATTTATATATATATTATATTATATTTTTATATATATATATATTTGTAGTCAACATCTAATGAGTCTTACCGAAAATCATTAATATGGATAACAAATATATAATTATTTGAATTATATTTTATCAGATAGAAATAAATTATTTTGTAAAGATTTTAATTAATTTATTTCACGACATATCGTGAATAATTTAAGTAATCACATAACAATGAAACAAATTTTATAGTTTTTTGTAATCTTTTATAAAATACTTTTTATAATTTTAATTCTTTATATTTTAATATTTCATGGTCGGTTAGCTTACAGTATGTATGTACTGAAGAAATTTTAATGATGTTATATATCATATATTATAATATATAATATATATTTATTATATCATATATACTATTACTATATATATATATATATATATATATTATATATATATATATATATATATATTTATATATATATATATAATATATATATATATATATTTTATATATATATATATATATATTATATATATAGATTATTATATATATATATTATATAGTATATTATATATATTAATTATATTATTATATATATTTATATATATATTATATATATATTATAATATAAAATTATAATAATTAATTATATTTAATTATATAAAAAAATAATATTTATAACCCCCTACCTAAAACTTTTAAATTTTCCAAAAAAAAAGAACTTGGGTTCAAGTACAAGTATTGTACTTGTACTTAAGTAATTTTTGGAGTACTTTTACTTGTACTTGGACTTAAGTACATTCTTTTTCTTCATTAACTCATTCTGTCGATGATTTGAGAAATCAAACACAGAACTTACACTTATCCTTCTCCTATCTTAATGCTATAAATCTTCTGAATTCATATTTATCTATCTTAAATGCTTACATTCAAAACTTATTGGAATTACTCAATAATGTTTTGGATGCCTATCTCTTAGCGAATCAGAAAACTACTTCCTTCACCTTTTACTCATTTTCCAATCTCAGACCTTTCATAGTGGAGTGTCTACAAACTACTTATTTAAACACCATTTCTCCCTTTATTCCCGAAAACTTTTATGAATTCTTATATTTTACTTGGACTATCGTAGATACCTTTCCTTACAGCATTGCTTATACAGCTCAGGTATGGGTTTCACACTTTTCAAGTGGAACTAGCTCTTCGTTGTCTTGAAACTAGTTCTCCAGAGCTCTCCAGAAGGTCGTGTTTCTAGGCGCATAAGATTCAATGCTGGTCCAAGAGTTCTAACAAGCATAAAAGTAAAGGGCGGGTTGCTAGCCCTGGTTGACCTATATATATTATTTATTATTATTTAAAATATTATATTCAAACCACCTGAATTTATGTCTGAAGGTCGACATTAGTTGCAGAAATTTTGCATACTTCTGTAGTTATTCATGCAAAGAGGAAATTGGACAATCGATTTTTTCCTGCGTTATAGCAAACGAAGAGGATTACTCTTCATATGCATCTGGGTGTGTATATCAAACTCTTCTGGCCAGTTTTTAATTCTGTTGCAATTTCATTATTTTAACTTTACAATCCAAGTTTAATTTTCTTTAATTTAAATATAAAAAAAAATAAGCAAAAAATATTGTGTCTCCTCTATTTATATTTCAGGTAAATTATGCTATTTTTATTTAATAATTAAAATAATTGAAAAACTCTTAAAGAAAATTGTTCCTTCCAATAATTTACTGTTAAAATAGCTATGCTTCTTTTAAATAAAATTTAAAAACGACTCATATCATTTAGTAAATCTTTGTTAATTACAATAATCTGGCAGGTCTCATTTTAAAAGCTTTTCTCATCTTTGAATTCTAAAAGTTATTTAGACTTAAAAGCTATAAGTTTCTTCACGCCTTCAGTTTT
>JABUQX010088539.1:17500-27500 GCA_015478945.1 Trachelipus rathkii
GTTTTTTTTCCTTTTTTTTTGCAAATTAGTGAGAGTGATAGGAGATATATATTCTATAGAAAATTATTCCAGTAATGTTGTTCAGTTACTAAGAACGCCTGCAACAATTCCGAGTTGAACGGAAATTTGCGAGAGTCATAGGAGAAAGAGAGTTTTTCCATTTTCGATAAGCATTGCCTCTTTTCTGAATGACACGAGAACAGGTGCTATCGAACCACGGATTTTGGGGAGAAAAAGATTTAATAGAAGATGGAATGAACATGCTATTCCCTCGGAGATCACGGCCCCTACTTTTTCAGCAATAGCCGAAGCGTTCCCCGAGCAAAAGCAGGATTCATACCAAGGGTAGGCAGCAAAGAAGTGACGCAATGTCCCCCAAATTAGCCCGATTGAAGTGCCTAAAGGTGCGTTTGGGGCATGGTAGAGCAAAGGAGAGAAAGTCTTATAATTAAAAGCTACAAGATTATGGTCAGAGTTACCAATAAGAGGGAAAATTGTGTATTTGTAGCTTGAAGAAGTAGTGAAGCATTGGTCAAGAGTGTTCAAGAAAAGTTTTAGGACGATCTGGTATGTGTGTAGGTTCCTTAATCAACTGTAACAGATCGTTGAGAATACTGAATGTTTTGGCCTACCTCCCACCTGAAAAAGAGGAACCTAACAATGCTGAAGTCCCTTAGGTAGAGGACCTCAACATTTGGATGAGAAGAAGTAGCAGTCTCGTGAGATAGTAAGATATTTAAGAAGGGTTGAAAAACCTTATTTACTAGGAGATCAGTAGCAGAAACACAAGATAATAGTAGTAGTAGTAGGAAGGAAGATGTTAAGCCATAAAATATCAAAGTAAAGAATTTCAAGGTTTTAGAAATGTGTTACTGGAGTGTCAATGTTTATATAGGCACAAACTCCTTCATTTATTAAGAAATGGTGAAAAAAAAGTTGTTGTTAGAGATACTCTGTTTATTAGAGAAATAATCCCTGGATAGCTTAGTCTCAGACAGGAGTAGGAGGTTAGGGTGAGATTTAGACAGGTGATGCTCCGAAAATTCCAAGTTAGTTTCTAGGCCACGGACATTGGCAAAGTCAATAGAGAATCCCCGCCCACGCCCACCTCAACGTCCACACAGTCCTGCCATTCATACAAATACGTGCACATATTCACATTAGGTATTTGAGTTATTGCTATTTTGCAAGTTTTCTTTAATTTAAAACTGATTCATTGGGCAACTGTTATTGCTTTGCTTTCATTATTCCTTCATTTTTATTTCATTATTTTATCATTATTGTTATTATATTATTATTATATTATTATATTTATTAATTATTATTTTTATTATTTTTATTATATATTATTATTATTAATTGTGATGTTATTGTTATTGTTATTGTTGTTGTTTATTGTTATGTTATTGTTGTTTGTTGATCTGTAATTGTTTGTTAGTTATTATTATTTATTATTATTATTATTAATTATTATTATTATTATTATTATTATTCTTATATTATTTTCTTAATTTTGTATTATTTTAAAAGTAATTAATTCTTATTTATTTTTATTTTTATTTTTATTTTTATTTTTATTATTATTATTATTATTATTATTATTATTATTATTATTATTATTTTTATTATTATTATTATTATTAATTATTATTATTATTATTATTATTATTATTATATTATTAATAAATATTAATTATTAATTATTATTTTAATATTATAATTATTATTATTTATTAATTATTATCATTATATTATTATTATTATTATTATTATTATTATTATATTATTATTATTATTATTATTATTATTATTATTATTATTATTATTATTATTATTATTATTATTAATTATTATTTATTCTAACTTTTGGAAGAAAAGGACAATTAAAAAAAAAAATGAGAAAGATTTCTAATTTAAAA
This sequence comes from Trachelipus rathkii, assembly GCA_015478945.1. NCBI lineage: Eukaryota > Metazoa > Arthropoda > Malacostraca > Isopoda > Trachelipodidae > Trachelipus > Trachelipus rathkii. Next base: position 19,420 of record JABUQX010088539.1, read on the forward strand.
GAAATTTTCTATATATATATTTTTTTTCACTAGTTAAGAAAAGGAAAATCAGTGATTTTGAGAATGAAATTCAATTATTTTTTGTTTTAATTCGGAATAATTTTGTAACGGAAAAAGATAATGAAGAAATAAATAAAATTTAAAGCTTATAAAAAATTAGACAAACCAATATGAAATACATTCCAATAAGTAAATCAAGTATATATATATATATATATATATATAATATATATATAAATAAATACATTAAATTATATTATATATATATATATATATTATATATATATATATATATATGTATATATATATATATATATAATATATACACGTAACACCTCGCAATAAGCTATCGCTTAAATCGGCGTTTTTCGCAAATAACGGCGCTCTTAACTACTCAGTGTTGTGCTGAAGGAAACGCACGCACGATCGAACAGACGCTATCGCAGCGTATTGCGATGCATTCGGTCAGTCAGTTTACAGTCTTTGTGCATTCTGCATCTATCTAGCAATTTTCCAAACTTTACACTGTATAATAAATTTATTAAGTTAAACTTTGAAAGATCGTCAAAAGTTAATGCTGTCATAACAAATGCCATTGCATGTTATAAGCAAGTTCTACTCGAGAAGAAGAGGCACTCTATGAGACAGGCTTCTTTGTTGTCATTCTTCAATAGAGCACCATCGCAACCTTCCACTGAAACGTCTGGCCAGTCATCAACTTCAGATTCTACATCAACTACATCACTATCACCGTCTGCAAAGTGAAGGCGGTTGTTTGTAGATTCAGATGATGAAGATTCGCCAACATCCATTGTACGGTCGGACGAAGAAATGGCATCCTCAAAATAAAAATATTTGTATTTAAAATTTTATATTTCTATTTCTTTTCAATTGTAAATCATGTACTGTATGTACTAAATATATATTTAAAGGTAAACATTGTGTAAATTTCCCTTTCTATCATTGTTTTATAGTTAGTGTTATTGCACACTTAATATATATTAGTATATAGTACGTAGTTTTGCTTGCAGGCACTCGCGAGGCACAAAAAAAAGCCTTAATTCACTTACCGGCGATTTTCACTTAACGGCGAGGGTCCGGTCCCGTTATGCGAGGTCTACTGTATATATATATAAATATATATATAATACTATAATAATATTATATATATATATAATATATATATATATATATATATATATATATATATATAAATATATTATATAATATATATATATGATCTGTGGTCGATCTTTCCCTTGATCTAGGAGCAATTACCTGAGAAATTTGCCCCCCTTGAATAGAGAAAAGCCAAACAGAAGGTGCAAACAATATATAAATATATAATATATGTAGAACTATATATATATATATATATATATATATATATATATATATATATATATATATATATATATATATATATATATATATATATATATATATATAGATATAAAAAAAGGTATATATATATTATTATATTAATTACTAGCCAAGTAAATAGATAAAAATATATAAACTTAGAAAGTTAGCTAGATAGATCAGCAGAAAATAAATAGAAAAAGAAAGATAGATTAATTATAAGAAAAATCAAAAAATAAATAAATAAATAAATAAATAAATAAATAAATAAATTAAAAAGATGAAAAGATATTATTTCGAATTATTATCCAATTTGTTTCGAATGCAAATTTGGCAACATTCGTAAATTTATGACTTGCATTGTAATACCATTAATCTGGATACTGAATGGGCTAAAAATTCTCTAGTTTCAATGCATTTATTTTCTTTAAGAAATACTTTAAAAATTGTAGCCTCGACGACGTTCCAAAAAAAACAATTATATGTCAGCGATTCAACTTGTATCCAAAATATATTGTCCTGAAAAAAAAAAAAAAAAAAAAAAAAAAAAAAAACAGATAAAGATACGGGTCTTTTTCTTTTCGTGCAACAAAAACATACTTATTTAATCGATCGATTTTGTGGATCGAGAGTTAGAGAAAATTAGGTTGACTTGGTATGGTGGTATGGCATATTTTTTGGTATGGTGATATGGTATGGTATATTTTCTGTCAGAATATATCCCTTTCAATTTAAAAGCATTCTTCACTTATGTAAAAGCTTCATACGACTTGAAATTTTATTAATATTTTCCTTATATCCGTGACCTTCAATCAAGGCTTTGACTCAGCCCGTAAATGGGAAAAATCATTTAATTAAAAAGAATCGGCAAAATAAAAAAATTCCCCATTTTTTTTTTAAAAAAATGGGGGGTTTTTTAAACTTAAATTTTTTTTTCCCCTTTTCCCAACAACAAAAAAAAAAAAAATATATATATATATATATATATATATATATATATATATATATATATATATATATATATATATATATATATATATATATATATATATATATATATATATATATTATATATATATATATATAATTATATTATATATATATATATATATATATATATATATATATGATATCGAAGTAGTATTGGGGCCACCTCAAAGACCACATTTGGAATACGAGCTCTGAGTGTCCTTATCAGCGTAGCTGATAAGGACACGTGTTTTTGAGATAAGTTAATGGATATGTTATGTTATTTCGTAATTATTTTTTATTACGCGCGCTTGAGCGTGCGCATACACATACACATTATTATTATTATTATTTTATTATTATTTATTACAATCGAAGATTCGTTTTTCCCGAAGGGAACGAAATCTGAGGTCGTTTTTTACGCAACTATCCGACTCCGGACTCCGCTCGACTCCGCTCCCGACTCCGACTCCGGCTCCGGCTCCGGCTCCGGCTCCGGTTCAGGGTTCGGTTTGGTTCAGACATCGGTTAGTGTTGATCTGACTGTATTATTATTATTATTATTATTATTATTATTATTATTATTATTATTATTATTATTATTATTATTATTATTATTATTATTATTATTATTATTATTATTATTATTATTTATTTATTATTATTATTATTTTTGTTATTATTTCCGCCGCGGTTTCTTCTTCGCATCAGCGGTTCCGGAGAGTTCGATATAATCTACATGGGTTAGAGTTATCGTATCGGGTTAAAATTTGGAGGGGGGTTAGATGGGAGGTAACCTCGTCGTAGACGAGGTTACGTCCCCGTGGGTCCCCCGAAGGGGGAACCCCACCCCCCTTTTTAAAAAATCGAAGTGTTCGTAATTAGGCTGAAATTTGGTGAGAGGATTCAGAATTGAATTTCTAGAAATAGTTGATATGGGAATCTGAGGAGTTGGCTCCGGCACCGGTGCTGGAGCCACTGCGGTGCCGAGTTAAGAAACAGTCGTATAACAACAATACTGGTGTGTTTATATAGGTTATCGAGACCGTAGATCTCGAATACGAGGGTTATAAGTCCGTATAGGGTGTCTAGGACCCCCCTTGAGGGGGTCCTGACTGAAAAAAAGCACAGAGTGCAAAACAGAGGTCGAAGGAGGAATGAAGAAGGATGAAAGATGAATAAAGAAGGAAAGAATGAAAAAGGAGTCTGACACAGAGGAGTAGGAGTTGACAGCCGCACCGGTGCTGGCTCCGGTGCGGTGCCGAGTTATTAAATATTTGTGTAATAACACAATATTGATGTTTTAATATATGTTATTGATCTGTAGATTTCCGAAAAATAATGGTTTTCAAGAAACCATCACAGATAAACTTTAATAAATAAATAATAAATATATAAATAGTTTTTCTCATTCCTTTCTTTACTGTTTATACTCCTTCTACGTTTTTTAATATAAGCAGTAATTTTCACCCACCCACCTCATGACCACTTTGATCTAATTGAATCTATTGATCTATTGATCTATTATTGATCTATTGATTTTTGCGTTTTTACACCATCTAAATCAGTAAATCAGTATCAGCACCCATCCCCTTCTGTCCAATTCATGATCTTATTGACTATTGATCTATTGATATTGATCTATTGATCTATTGATTAAGGTCAAATTTTTTACTAAAATTGTCATGTTTTACATACCCTAAATCAGTAAATCAGTAAATCAAGCCACCCAACCTACCCTCCTGTCCAATCATGATCTATTGATCTATTGATCTATTGATTAATGGTCAAATTTTTACTAAAATTGTCCTATCGTTTTACATACCCTAAATCAGTAAAATCAGTAATCAAGTCACCCAACCTCCCTCCTGTCCCAATCATGGATCTATTGAATCTATTGATCATTGATCTAGTTTGATCTATGATCTATTTGATTAAGGTCAAAATTTTTTTACTAAAATTGTCATGTTTTACCTACCCTAAATCAGTAATCAGTAAATCAAACCACCCAACCTACCCTCCTGACCAGTTGTGATCTATTGATTCAATATTGATCTAATGATCTATTGAATCAATTTTTTGTCACATTTCGAGTATCATTTTGGAATATTATACATAACATAAAATCAGTTCTTTATCAAAGATCAATCAATATAATTGTTGACGTACAAAGTTTTTCAATTAAATAAAGCCTTACTTAAGCACATCTGAACTATGAATAATAAACAACAACGACAAACCTGACATCTAAACATGAATAACTGTTTAACGTTACAAGTTCCATCAGCAAATATGTACAACGACAAACCTAACACAACTTACCACACGAATAAACTGTTAACGATTAACAAAGTTCACACTTAACACCAGTAAAGTAACTAACATTGGGCAAAACGTAATCTATTCATACTTTCAAGAATATCCTTAACGATTATAATGAACGTTAATTTTAAACATTGACACAATAATATTTTAAACCAAACAAGTTATCACATCCTTGTCCTAAATTATCAATACAGGACCAATGTATATGCAACGTAACAAAGTTTTTAACATTAACATAGTATATTAAAAAATTTATCATACTACCTAACTAATCAATAATCCCCCAACAAATAAATGCAAACATAACAAGTTTTGGTAGAGATGCGGGGAGATGTCAACGTATCAGCATGGCGAAAAATATCCAACTGAAGAAAATAGAGTGTATAAACAATCCTTATAGGTAATGAGATTCTTTCTTTCAACCAATCAGAAGAAAGTAAACAAGAATACGACGCACGAACGAACCATATCAGATCAAAAGAGTATATATTCACGTTAGACAACAACAACACACAATAACAACAACAACAACAACAACACAACAACAGCAACAGTAACATAGTAAAAAATAAGTTCTATTATATACTAACCACGAATATATGCTAAACGTAACATTGTTTTACACTAATAAGCTAACATAGCATTACCAGAACTAAGAATATAATGCAACAATGACAAAACATAACACACCTTACGCATGAATAAACAACTAACATTAAACAAAGTTCCATACTTAACAACAGTAAAAGTACCTAAACACAGTGTACAAAACGTAAACCTATTCACATTTTTCAAGCAATTATATCAATGTAATTTTAACATAACACTAATTGATTCACGTGATTTCGAGTATCATTGGATAAACATAGCACAAAAATGAGTTCTTTATAAACTAACCAGGAATATATGCTAACATAACAATGTTTTCACATTAATAAAGCTAACATAACATCATATGAAATTAAGAATAATGTAAGCAACAAAACTTAATCAACAACTTACCCATTATAAACAGTTTAATCCATCACAAAGTGCCAACACTAAACACCAGTAAAAGTAACTAGCGTTGTATCAAAAGTAACCTACTCATTTTTTCTAAGCATATCTCTAACTATATTTAACTTAATTTTACAAAAACACAGGTAATTATTTAACCAATAATTTTATCATAACCTTGTCCGATTATCATACAAACCACGAATAATGTAACATAACATATTTTATCCAAACATAACATAAAAAAATAAGTTCTTTGACTAAATATTAACGAAAAATAGTATCTAGTTGACTGGAAATTCACGGCCACAACTTCAGTAAGTCAAATCAATCAACCCCTCCGCACCCGCTCCCACCAACATGACCTTTCGATCTATTGATCTATTGATTCATGTCCTATATATTTCGAGTATCATTTCGGTTAAACATAACACAAAAATAAGTTTTTATATACTAACTATCGAATATATGCTAACGTAAGCAAAAGTTTTTACATTAATAAAGCTAACATAAAATGACCTGAACTAAGATATAATGTACAATGACAAACCTAACAACCATAGTACGAAATACTACTAACATTAACAAACTTTCGCAACTTAACAACAGTAAAAGTAACTTAACATTGCATACAAAACGTAAACTATTCCTACTTTTTCCAAGCATATATATCTCTAACATATAAACGTTATTTTTACATTGAACAACAGTAATATTTTAACAAAAAATTTTATCAACCATGTCTAATTATCATACAGACCAACGAATACATGCTAACATAACAAAATTAATAAAAAATAAAACATAAAAATAAAGTTCTTTGAATAAAATATGATAGTAAAGTGTAATAGTTAACTGATTTTAAAGCAGTAAATCAGTAAAAATCAGTTAAACAAACCGTCAACCCCTCCCCACTCCTCCACCATGATCTTTTGATCTATTGATCTATTGATTCAGTCATATTTCGAGTATCATTTCGACTAAACATAACACAAAAAAATAAGTTTTTTAATAAACTAAACCATCGAATATAGCTAACGTAACAAAGTTTTTTACATTAATAAAGCTAACATAACATAAGCTGAACTAAGAAATATAATGTACAGCGACAAACCTAACATCCATACGTACGAATAAACTACTAACATTAACAAACTTCCGCACTTGACAACAGTAAAAGTTAACCTAACACTTCGTACAAAACGTAACCTATTCCACTTTTTTCAAAGCATATAATTAACATATCAATATGAAATTTACATTCCACTCGTAATATTTAACAAAAATTTAGCATAACCCTGTCTAATCAGCATACGGACAACGAATATAATGCTAACGTACCGCAATTTAACATCAACTTGTGATTTTAAATAAAAATTCATCATAACCTCGTCTGAAATATCATAATCCCCACGAATAATTGGCAAAGAGCACAAAGTTAACACAAACATAAACATAAAAAGGTGTCACTCGTCTCAGTATAACATCATTTTGAACTATGATAAACGTAGACATTAGCAAAATTCTCAAGAGCAAACTAACATAACTCAAACAAAATCTTAACCTAAGGCCTCACGTTTCCTAACAACATCATCGTCAGTTAAACACAAGTAATACTTACAAAACTCATCATTTCTCTAAGAATCAAGTGTTAATTTTTCCCACAGTCCATATTAATTATATTTAACATAGACGTACCTAACTTAACGAAATAAACAGCTTCAATTAACCAAGAGTAATCTAAAACAACACATCACCTCCCGAGAGAAAACCCCAAGGGAATGCGCCCCTTGAAAGAGTGTGAATCCCTTGAGAGGGGGGATCACCCCGAAGGGTGTACGCGGGTTTTGGCTCACGCCCTTCGGCTGAGGCCTCACCTCCTCCTCGTAGGTTTATTCGTAGGTTCGTAGATAGATTTAGACAAGGTTAATGTAAATTTTTTGTTAAATATTACTGTGTTTTTGTAAAATTAACGTAATATGTTAGAGATATGCTTAGAAAAAATGAGTAGGTTACGTTTTGTATGCAACGCTAGTTACTTTACTGGTGTTTTAAGGGTGGCACTTTGTAATGTAATCCTTGTTTTTATTAATGGGTAAGTTTGTGTTAGTTTGTTGTTGTACCATTATTTCTCTTAATTCATGATGAATGTGTATGTTAGCTTTATTATGTGAAAAACATGTTATGTTAAGCATAATTCGCTGGTTAGTATAATAAGACACTCATTTTTGTGCTATGTTTATCGGAAATGATACTCGAAATGTTAAATATTACTAAGTTAATGTAAAATTAACAATTGATATATGCTTGAAAAAGTGTGAATAGGTTAAGTTTTGTACACTGTGGTTAGGTACTTTACTGTTGTTAATTATGGAACTTTGTTAATGTAGTAGTTTATTCGTGCGAAAGGTGTGTTAGGTTTTGTCATT